>JAXCHB010000188.1:10592500-10899326 GCA_036926305.1 Uropetala carovei
AGACTATGTCTTAATTATATGTTTTTGAGATAAACGTTGAAGGATGCAGAGTTGCCTAAGCTAAACCATAAGCTGACTGACTCATTCGAATTTAATACCCCATAGAGTCCAAAAGAATTCGATAAAAAACGCAAAAACCTCGTCCCTTGAATCAAATTCACTCATCTCGTTGCATATAAATCGATTACACAAATTCATGATCCGAAATTTTTATTTGCCTTCGAGTAAGTTAATCTATCGACTCATGGTAAGACAGATATGTTTAAGAAATCTGATGACTGGATTCACTAGGAGGAGGGACCTTTAACAGTCTTATTATTGGGGGGATTACAATTGAGAACGGGAAAATGAGAGACAGACAGAAGATGGAGAGAGAGAGAGAGATGCAGGTCGTCGGGGCGAAACAAAGCCGAGCGAAAACAAGAAAATTATCAAATTATACAAGAACTATAAAAGTAAATAGTGATACATTGTTTCTGAGTATTCCTGTTTGTGTATTGTTTAGAGAACTATCCTTATAATATTGTCCTTCCAGGCACCCTCTTGGTGCCCCCAGTGCCTCGGCACCCTAGGGCGGCCGCCTGGCTTGCCTGTACCTTGGGCCGGCCCTATGTCACGAATATATGTATTAATGTTCTGATAATATGTATTTATGTTACTGCAATGTGTATTTACATTTTTCCTCTAATCTTATCATTAATTTACTAGGCGTTAACCCGTCAAAAATGACAGGATTAATTTAATTAGTGTAATGCCCGTTGAAATATCAATGGAAGAATTATGAACATTCATTTCACTCAGAAGATTAAGCAGTAGATAATTCGTTAATAACGGTTACAATTGTACTGAGGTGACTGAAGTAGAAAATAAAACTTTAAATTGACATATGAAGGTATGACGGTATTTTTTTGATAACAATATAATCATAAAAATGCCGATATCGTGAATAACTACGTTAACGAACTAAATCTCCATTGAAGTTTATTAAAAAGATGTAACAATTATACCTACTTTTTCGCAAATACACCAAAAAATGTACCTACACACTTTCTTCGTCGTCGTTAAGTAAACAACCGATAAACAGTTACGTAAATACACTACGAAACGTTAACAAGCAATATAATTAATTGGGAATGTTTTTCATTTATATTTTAGTTTTGGGTTAGAAATGATAAAATCGTTATTCTATGTCGGAAGCAAATCTAGTAAAAGAATATATCGTATATATTTTGTCGTAAATATTTCTCGAAATTCCCAGTTTTTATAACGGCTTAAACTCATAATAAAGATAATAAATAAAAATATGTTATCGAGGTCTAACACTGGCATTGGTAGGCAAGGCAACATCCCGTTAAAATGGCAAAATTGCCTCAAAATATGTGAATTAAACGTTTAATATAAGCAATTTCGAACCGTATGCTGAAAAAGACGATCGGAATAAGAAATTCTGTAATGTTCCCTTCAAAAAGATCGCATCCGAAAATTGTAGGTTAATTATTTCTAATATTAATCTAAAAAAGAATGAAAGCCTGCACGTCGTAAAGCCGATTCTTACATGTAACCTTATGGGAAATGGAAATTGTACCTTGGAATCGAATCTGGCTCTTCGATCTCGAGTTCGATACAATAATACGTTTTTTTATTGTATCACAATGCCGTCTTGAAAATTTCATCAAATTCGGTTCAGTTGTTTGCGAGATACTATATTATTAAGCTTCAAAGTCGAGAGTTTACAGACCTACACTCGTAATTATTATAGTAGAAGCAGCTGAAGTCCTATTCCTTGAAATCTGAAACAATATATGTATCAACACTACAGAAAATATTTCTAAACTATTATACTTATCTATATTATAAATAATATATGTACACTATGATGATATTTATTAATATTAATTATGTATAAGAATGTACATGTATCCCACATGGCCTTGTAATAATAAAATTAATATTATTATTCTCCGTTAAAGTTTTAATGGTACTTGGAGTAATTGATGTTTCTGATTTTGTCCCACTGATCATCTCGTCATTTGAATTTAAAATCTTCGCAAGGAAACAATAAAGCCACAGTTACCTAGCAAAGATGATCACATACGACCATTGCCTCTGCAGAATAAACTCACGATCCTGGTATTTGGAGTTAACCACCCGTTTATCAAAACGACACTATACGGCAGAATAATATAAAGTGATAAATATACTTCAGTGCAAAGTAGCCAATCCTGTGTCCAACAAGAGGAGAAATAGCATTAGAAACTCTATATTAACCGTCGATAAATATGAAACACGCAGCTTATTTTAAATTCTCTAAAACTGTCCCACTCTAGATGCATCAGCTGATTTACCTTGCGCTTAAGACTGCTTAAACATATTAGTATATACTAGTTAATGTGTGCCTTCATTCTGCAAGTATTTCTCTCACCTTAACATAAACAGAAAGAGCAGACAAATAATTTGCATCTCTGCGCCGATTTACGTTTTTCTTTATGGACAATATTGGAATAAAAACAACCCCTAAAATTTATAATTATAAAAACTGTATACGTTTTCATCATCTGTTACGAATACCTCACATTTCTGCAAAATTTCATCGATGTAGCACCTCTAGAAGCGCATTTATATAAATTTCATCGTTTAAACATTGAATTTTTAACAGCCAAAATAATAAACTATATTGCAATATTCAAACTTGGTTAAAGCTGGAACGCCATTCCCTAAATTTCTCAAAATTTTCAGCTGCCTAGCTATACTGAAAGTGCATCAACATTAGTCAATAATTTAACATTTATGAATTTTTAACGGCCGAATAAATAACCATTTCCATAATCCTGTTTTCGTTATTTGGTAAATTCTACCGTTAGAAAAAATGTCAGCACTCAAGCACATTTAGAAGTACTTAAACCACGAAATGTTGGTTTAAATGTTTATCATTTTTAACAACCAGGAATCTAAACATTGCTGTAATTTTCTATTTATTCTGACAGTTTTGTGACCAAACTTACCTATGTACCATATTTCAGCTGTCTATTGTAGTTTGGGCCAGACAGTATCCTCCTCTGTAAGAAGAGAGCATATAAAACGATATTATATTTTGCGACAAAATATTTTCCTTTCAATTTTCTATCATTTCCCTCAAAAGTGAAATGAGTAATTACATATTCTGTACAGCATAAAATCTAACGAATACATTATACGTGAAACAATTTAACATTTTAACTGTTAATAATTTTGTTTATATTAACCCTAAACAGAAACTATAATGCTCGCATGGTTATTTTTAAGTTAATTATACCAAAAACTGCATTTATTTTAATAAGCAACTGACATTAGCAGAAAAATACTACTGATACTAATTTTATCTAATGGCATTCAAAAGCCGCTCCACGGTTCAGATGATAAGGAACATTTTCATAGAAAGACGGTGCTGAAAATTTCCTAATAATGAAAGTCTATTGATATTTTAAACATAATTACTCTAATTCTGTTCTCCATTATTAACACAAATTCTCAATGAATGATATCACATATCTATTACACGAAACTCATCAGCGATAATTACAATTACTTAATGGTTTGTTAATACATACTCAACAGAGGTTATGGTATAAATAGTACATAAACTATTCAGGATTTTGTTACTCAATTATTCAAATCCAGATTAATTTTATACTACATAAGATTTTAAGAAAAGGTTCTCTGTCATTTTATTCAATGAAGTTGCATTTCTTCATGAAAAGTTTCAATTACTATATACAAACTTACCCTCAAATCAATTGTTAGTACCTTACTGTTAGTTTAACAACAGTAGAAATTCAAAACAGGATACTTATACACAAATTAATTTTTTAAACGAAACAGACCAGGACAAAATAGAACTTGGTAATTTCCTGTTAATGGGAATACCTCCAGGACCCTTCGCAGGACCTGGTACTTACATATTATCCACATGCCATACTTACGTACAACATTAACAACACATTCATTTTTTAAGGTATTCCCATTAACAGGAAAGTACTTTATTCAGAATATATATTTAAGGAACCATTTACATTCAAGTTATACTGCACACTTTTGCTTTTAAAATTATCATGGAGCATACAAAAGATATATTTTAGCAACAAGTACATATGACAATACATAGCCCTTAAACTTTCAAACATGATAATCAACCTTTTTATCTGTAATTCCAAAAACAGGATTATGCTAAAAACTGGATGTCTTCTGATGAGACTCGATGGGAAATAATGCAAAAAAATTGTTAATATTTCACTAATTATCAATAAAATTGTTTAGTTCAACTATTTACTTCGGTACTTTCGCCGTACTTTATAATTACACTGCCTGGGCAATAGATTTATAACCTCAAGTATAAAATACTTTTTGTATAAAGAGTTGTCAACTGTTTCTAACAAGTACATATAGATTTGTTAGCATATTCAGAAAGGAATTTGCATTTCCGGAGAAGACAGATTGATAATCAGAATAAAAACTAGCGAAATATCTATGGAGATATAAAATATTTATATAGATTGCTGAAACAATTGCAAAGAATCATCTATTATCCTCAATTCCATGTGTGAAGAGAGTAAAAAGGCATTAAATAAGTCCTTGTAGCTGCTGTAAGATCATTTTCACAGTAAAACAGTTTAAAAGAGTGAATTCCAGGGAGACTCATTCTTAAGTTTTGACAGACTTTCAAAAAGGCATAAAAATTATTATTTAACGGTCACATTCTCTAACAAATATACATTTATAATTTCAAATAAAATAAGACGTATAATCAGCACAATCGCATCACAGTATCTAATTATTTAATTCACTTTCTGGAATTGCTATTATCATTAACCAACTATGCTAAATATTAATCTCCTGTTCTTCCATGAAATTCAAACATACAGACCCCAAAATACCATTAGAGCAATACGTATTTACAGTAAACCTAAAAGATCCATTACATTCATTAATGTTTCAAAGTTATTAACCAACTTTAAATATGAAAATTTTTATTTGGCGTTTCTGAAATGGCTGATAAACTTCTACATCCACCACCAAACCGGTTAATTTCATTAATACAACACTAAAATATTCTACTTCTTTCATTTACAAAAACATATTCTTGAAGAAAATAACATAATTTTCAAATAGAGACCTTATCAACACCAATTCACCTTATAACTTACTACTTGCAAAATATTGTTGCTCTTCAACGTCTACTCCCAATGAAGTTTATTACATATAAATTCACATTTATGCATCTTTACTATAGACATATCGATAATTTCATATTTAAGATACAGGAGAAAGAATGGAAAAATCCAAGTCCACTAATTTATTCCATGTGACTAATTACATTTTCAATAAACATAATAATTATCATCATGAAAAACATTATTAATTATACTTTACCACGGACTGAAATGATGCCATTTTCGCGAATTTCTCCGAGAAAACTTCCAAAAATTGTTATTCAAGAACGTAGCCATCACGTAACCGAAAAACCGAGACAGCCGGAAGTGAACAAATGACAGTCGAAATTTTTAAATGACGCGTATATGTATGAGGCGATGAATTTGAAACCAGTTAAGCACTTGCTAAACAAAACTTACAAGGCAGGGCACCTAAGTGTATGTGGCGGATCACGACCAAACTTCACATGATGAAAGAAAACAAAAAATAATCACGTATTTTCGGAAAGGCGTCTAACGAGCTTGAGTTTCCCAGTTATTTGCAAATGAAAACTGAAAAACAACTGGTTTGCATACTAATACCATGACGAGCGACCCACTGCCAACAGGTCGCGGTAGCCTAGTCATAAAGGGCTGGGCAGTGGAATTTCTGGGGCGGGTTCGATCTTTGATATCGCCGAATTTTTTTTTTTTCAATCAATGATTTATGAATTTAGTTTTATGGAAGTTGTCCAAATTACATCATTAATAACTGTCTTTCCTTTTTCAGGCCAGTATTTTAATTTTAAATCCATTTCACTGCACTTTTTACTAATTACTCGGATTATATAGACTCTTGATTAATATATACAACATTTTCTACGCACATCCTCCACGATTTTTCCACTGTAGACTTGCATAGTTTACGTCCCGAATTAGGAGCACTTTATGCCACGTTCCGACCGTTTCTCGAGTCCTTTCGGTGCGTCCAGGCGGTGGACCCTAACAGGTGGGGTCACTTTTCCCTCGTTCTCCTAGGGATGGATTAGGGAACCGTAATTTATTCATATGTAATGGTTATACCGCAATTGCTACCGGGAAAAGTTCACAGTTACGCGAACACTGTTAGGAACGCAAATACCGCGTGAGTAGTAGCTGGATAGGTGTATGTGCTACGTTATCAGATTTTTCGTTAGGTTTTAAATACAATGCCGGATGACGGGGCGTTTGCATACAATGAAATCATCAACCTGCCTCAGGACGACGAGGGATATAATGTAAGTATCATTTTCAGCTTCAGAATCAGTTGGAAGTAGTGGGTTTCAGCGATAGCGATGTGCCTCCTTTGCAATAAAGGAGTTTGTAGAGGAACTCAGCTCATCCCTCCAAATAGAGAATAGGAGTGATAATGTCATTCGTGCCTATGTAATCAAAAAAAGGGTGACCCCACTAAGCAAAAACTTATAGTAAAGTTCATAGACAAGTTTCAATGTGATAAATGGATACAAAATAAACGATTATTAAATAATAAAGATGATATTAGAGTAAATGGAAATAGGAAAATGCTTATTAATGAATGTCTAAAGAGTTGTTACAGTCAACTGCTTTGGAAAGCTCAGCAATTTCGACATGAACATGAATGTAAATTTGTATGGGTAAAAAATGGGAGAATTTTCATAAAGAAAAATGAAAGCTCTCCCACTAAACTAATAGAATGCGATAATGATTTGCATTAGTCACTAATGCACATCTGTTAAATTTTATTTTTTTATTAACTGCTTAATATGGAATTCATGCCAGAAATTGAGCTTCACCTCTTTGACTATGTTAAACTAGACTCAGCTGATGATTGGAAGACTCATGACTGTTTTGATCTAATTTATTACCATGTTAATGTAAGATCAATCCGTAAATACTGGGATGAATTTTTAATTATCCATGAATTTTTTAATAAAAACAACAATGTTGCTGTTGTTGTATTGACTGAGGTGAATATCACACGGGATGAGATTCAGTTATACAGTTTCAAAGGTTTTAATACTTACTCCTCCTTGAGAGAGCAGCGGAGAGGAGGTGGAGTGGTTATGTTTGTAAACAACAATTTTATTTTCAGATTAACAATTTCAAAAACAGTGCATTTTGAATCTGTAGTTGGTACCTTGAATGTAAGTGGAAGTAACATGTTATTGATGGGAATATACAGGCCCCCTCACTTGAATATAAAGGAATTCATTCTTGAATTATCAACATTTTTGCATAATGATAATAATGATATAGCTGTTATTCTGGGTGATATTAACATTGACATGAAAAGTAAACATAATACCCATACATCAGAATACAAAGATACCATCTCTGCCTTAGGCTTTTTAAATCTGATTAAGGGATATACCAGGGAGGAAGGGGTATACGATAGTGTAGTTAGGTCCTGCATAGATCACATTTTACTTAGAGGATCTGTTTTTAATCTAAAAAGTTTTACTATATCGTCTAAAATTGCAGACCATAATATTATAGGTACATGTTTTTGTAATAGATCCACTAATATAAAGGATGAGGTTTGCAGTAACAGGAGCAACTTAATGAAATGCTTAAATCAAAAGAAAGTTGACAGATTTATCTCAGAAATAAATATTAAAACTTTACATGATAAAGGGGACCCAACCACACAGTATGATTTACTGGTTAATCAATTTAAAATGGTCTATGAAAAGGTGTCAGAAATGAAAGTTTGTAAATCTAAAGTCTTGCGGAAATGCTGGATGACTAATAACATTTTGCTATTGATAAAAACTAGGGACATATTTTCAGAAAATGGAAAAGATGTCCATGGAACCTTGATTACAAACTGGATTATAAGTCTTATCGAAACAAAGTTGGTTGGGAAATCAAAAGAGCTAAATTTACATTTTACTCTAATAAATTTGAAAATAATGTCATGATAAAAGGAAAATATGGAATGAAATTAAGGCTATAACTGGAACAAATAAACATTTTGATGTGGTGCAACAATTTAAAAACACCTACAGTAAGAAGGAGCTACTACATTTACTCTTGTCACATTTTACAAAAGCTATAATAACCTTAAAGTTAACTGCTCCCACAAAATAAATGATTTGGCCATTTTAAGTTTCCCTAAGGATATTTATATTCCTGAAGCAACAGATGATACAATAAGACTTATTCTGAGTAAATTACATAATAAAGGCCCTGGAGCTGATAAAATAAGTATAGCTGATCTAAAGAATAGTAATTTTAATATTTTGTTGCTGACTAAACTTATAAATAACAGCCTTAATTTAGGAATAGTGCCCGATGGCTTGAAAGTGTCTCTAATAAAACGTATATTTAAAGGTGGAGTGAAAACTGATTTCAATAACTATAGGCCTATAGGAAACTGAAATAACCGATGGCGGCGCTGTTGTCGCTGACGTTATTTATCAAATGGCTGACGTAACGAGGATACTGCACTTGTTGCTCTATTGTAGCAGTGGATAGAAAGTGATTGTTGGAGAGGAAACGTTCGCATTTAGTCCAAAAAGATGGGCGAGAAAGTCTATCTAGTGTTTGAGGAGATACTGAGGTATTTGGGAGGAACGGCAAGTTGTGTAAGAGTTTTGTTTTTGTTATTATTTCTCCCATTGGTGTAATGAAGGCTCATTAAATATTTGTATATTGGTAATTATTTATTTATATTATCAATTTTAAGTACGTTTGAAGAAAAACATTTTAAAAGCCTGCAATTATTATTTGCTCTTAACATTAAATCTGAGAAATGCTAGGTATTTCTGCTAGTTATAAAGTGAGGTGTATTTGCTCCTCAACTGTTAGTTCAGACCATTTCAAACATTCTTTCAGTAAATATATAAAGTTAATGAATGGCCAAAATATCTGCTACTATAATTAGTGAAATTAAACAAATAAGTTGCTCATTATTAGGTTTGAAATGGCGAGATTAAATCATTTTCTGAAATGTTATGAGTACCTGAAAGGAATGATCTCATTGAAGTTGAATTACATCATTATTTTCTGTTCATTGATTCTTCCTGATATCTCTATTCCCTTTTCTCATTGTAATATGTTTCTGTTGCATTGCAATTATAACAAAGATTTATAAAATTCTTTTTGGATTAATGAATAATAGCAAAACATTTTAGAATAAAATTGTTCAATATCATTCTTTTAATTTTATGTAAATCTGAGGGAAATTAAAATTCATGCAGTATGTCATACTAGACAGATTTATGTATACATTTATACTAAACTATTGGACTTTCTCATTCTTGAAGTTTCCTCTACCAAAAGTCCCTCTCTTTAAATATGAACTAGACTCAGTATGTATAAAATTCATTTTTATTATTAATGGGAATTTGATTCTTTTCCTCATCGTTAATCATCCTATCTATATACTTATAAGGTAATTGCAGGATTCATAACTATTTGTTACAGTGAATGAAGGATTTTCTTAACATCTTAATTTATAGAAAAAAACAGTCAAGCATAAAGTGCTTAAAAACATTAAATTTAACAACGAAGAACCTTTCATCGGTTTTTTAAATGATTATATATATTTTATCTGAATGAAAAATATGTGGAATGTTTGGCAAGTTCTTTTTCACCCTATTTCATCTACGATTTCATATAGTGACTTCCTATAACAGATATTTTTAGAAATTAATTTTAACGAACAACAACAAATGCAATATTCAAACAATAACAAATAAACGCTAACGAACGACAAAAAGTGCAGTGATTAAAGAAATAAAGAATACTACTAGCAATGACAAATTTACTAAACCTACCCTACCTCCATAGTGCTAAACCGAAAGGAAAACAAACTTTAACTACTCAAAAACGAGATTTAAATTCCTAAACCCATCAATTACGAAATTAAAGATTAACTAAATAGAGACACTAGCTTCCACAAAGAATCTAACCTAAGCCAACAAACTACCTTAAGCAAGAAATTAATACGCTACAACCTATCTCTAACGTGATAAACCGAAACGAAAAAACTAACTTTAACTACTCAAAAACGAGATCTAAATTCCTAAACCCATCAATTACGAAATTAAAGATTAACGAAATAGAGACGCTACCTTCCACAAAGAATCTAACCTAAGCCAACAAACTACCTTAAGCAAGAAATTAATACGCTACAACCTATCTATAACGTGATAAACCGAAACGAAAAAACTAACTTCATCTACTCAAAAAAGCATTTAAAAATCCCTAACACTAATAATTATGATACTAAAGATAACATAAAAATGAATAGAGAAGCTAGCATCCAAAAATTACAAACTAAACCGAATGATGCGTACGAACTGTGAACATCAACTCACTATCCTCGGAGCTCTACTTCCAAAATCCACCGCTAGTTGGCGTCTCTCTTATTTGGAGTCTCGTATATCTGTCTTATCTGGCATTAAAAAAGTTATGGAGAAATATGTGGCAGAATACCTATTTGAGTACTTAGTAAAGAATAACTTACTGTCTGATAGGCAGTTTGGCTTTCAAAAAATAAAGGTACAAAAGAAGCCTTACCGGAATTTTCAGAGATTGTTAACAATTGCTTACTAGAGAAGGCACGCAAGTGTAAGTGGCGGATCACGACCAAACTTCAAAGGATGAAACAAAACGAAAAATAATTAGACAGGTATTTTCGGATAGGCGTCTAACGAGCCCGCGTTTTCCAGATATTTGCAATTTAAAAATGAAAATCAAGTGGCTTGTCCTCTAATGCCAAGACAAGCGACATCCTGACGATAGGTGGCGGTAGCCTACTGATTAAGTGTCGGGCTGTGGAAATTGTATCGCGGTTTCGATACTCGACATCGCCGAATTTTTTTTCTTCTCCCGTCAATGTTTTATGACTTTAGTTTTATGTAAGTTGTCCAAATAAAAGAAATAAAAATTGCGGTGAATAATTATTTTTCGAAAAATTAGAGGAAGACTAACACGAAAAATGAAGTCTTACACGAGAAAAAAGTTGAACAACACCGGTCTCGAACCCCGAGACCACGCATCGAAAGTACTACTCGTTATCCCCTAGGCTACGGTTGCTTATGAACGCAAGAGCGAATTACTAGTATTTATTTACATTGGCCCATTTTGTACTTTTTAATTAATTATTTCTCTTAAACTAAAAGGCGTTGGCCCCTATTTCCGAAATGGTAATTTTTTTTTGACCTAACATTCCAATGGTAGAAGATGAATCAATCTGAGAGTTCCTTGTAAGATACCGAATAATGAATATTCACAACCGTCAAATTCAGCCGGCAAACACGGCCATTATATAATTTCTTTTAATGTTAAGAACATTTATTAAAATGCCTCATATTTCGATAACAATAAAATCGTCATTCCTTTCCTTGCTAAATGCATTTATTTCGTAATAAACCAATTATAATTAGAAATTTCATACAGAAAACTGAATCTAGGCATATTTTAAGGCAAGCAATCTCCGTTTTATAACGCTATATTGCTATCGGGAAAAGTTCAGAGTTACGCGAACACTGTTGGGAACGCAAATACCGCGTGAGTAGTTGGTGGATAGGTGTATGTGCTAAGTTATCAGATTTTTCGTTAGGTTTTAAATACAATGCCGGATGACGGGGCGTTTGCAAACAATGAAATCATCAACCTGCCTCAGGACGACGAGGGATTTAATGTAAGTATCGGCTTCAGCTTCAGAATCAGTTGGAAGTAGTGGGTTTCAGCGATAGCGATGTGCCTCCTTTGCAATAAAGGAGTTTGTAGAGAAACCCAGCTCATCCCTCCAAATAGAGAATAGGAGTGATAATGTCATTCATGCCTATGTAATCAAAGAAAAGGTTGACCCCACTTAGCAAAAACTTATAATATATCTCATAGACAAGTTTCAATGTGATAAATGGATACAAAATAAACGATTATTAAATAATAAAGATGTTATTTGAGTAAATGGAAATAGGAAAAGCTTATTAATGAATGTCTAAAGAGTTGTTACAATCAACTGCTTTGGAAAGCTAAGCAATTTGGACATGAACATGAATATAAATTTGTATGGGTAAAAAATGGGAGAATTTTCATAAAGAAAAATGAAAGCTCTCCCACTAAACTAATAGAATGCGATAATGATTTGCATTAGTCACTAATGCACATCTGTTAAATTTTTTTTTAAATTAACTGCTTAATATGGAATTCATGCCGGAAATTGAGCTTCACTTTTTGACTATGTTAAACTAGACTCAGCTGATGATTGGAAGACTCATGACTGTTTTGATCTAATTTATTACCATGTTAATGTAAGATCAATCCGTAAATACTGGGATGAATTATTAATTATCCATGAATCTATTAATAAAAACAACAATGTTGCTGTTGTTGTATTGACTGAGGTGAATATAACTCGGGATAAGATTCAGTTATACAGTTTCAAAGGTTTTAATACTTACTCCTCCTTGAGAGAGCAGCGGAGAGGAGGTAGAGTGTTATGTTTGTAAAAAACAATTTTATTTTCAGATTAACAATTTTAAAAACAGTGCATTTTGAATCTGTAGTTGGTACCTAGAATGTAAGTGGAAGTAACCTGTTATAGATGGGATTATTTTTCGTGTTAGTCTTCCTCTAATTTTTTGAAAAATAATTATTCACCGCAATTTTTTTTTTTATTTGGACAACTTACATAAAACTAAAGTCATAAAACATTGACGGGAGAAGAAAAAAAATTCGGCGATGTCGTGGATAGAACCGCGATACAATTTCCGCAGCCTGACACTTAATCAATAGGCTACCGCCACCTGTTGTCAGGATGTCGCTTGTCTTGGTATTAGAGGACATGCCACTTGATTTTCAATTTTCAATGCAAATATCAGGAAAACGCGGGCTCGTTAGCGTTTATTTGTTATTGTTTGAATATTGCATTTTTGTTGTTCATTGAAATTAATTTCTAAAAATATCTGTTATAGGAAGTCACTATATGAAATCGTAGTAGTAGTATAAGAAGTAGAGCTCCGAGGTTAGTGAGTTGATGTTCACAGTTCATACTCATCTTTCGGTTTAGATTGTAATTTTTGGAAGCTAGCTTCTCTATACATTTTTATGTTATCTTTAGTATCTTAATTAATAGTTTTAGGGATTTTTAAATCCTTTTTGAGTAGTTAAAGTTAGTTTTTTCGTTTCGGTTTATCACGTTAGAGATAGGTTGTAGCGTATTAATTTCTTCTTAAGGTAGTTTGTTGGCTTAGGTTAGAATCTTTGTGGAAGCTAGCATCTCTATTTAGTTAATCTTTAATTTCGTAATTGATGGGTTTAGGAATTTAGATCTCGTTTGTGAGTAGTTGAAGTTTGTTTTCCTTTCGGTGTAGCACTATGGAGGAAGGGTAAGTTTAGTTAATTTGTCATTGCTAGTAGTATTCATTATTTCTTTAATCACTGCATTTTTTGTCGTTCGTTAGCGTTTATTTGTTATTGTTTGAATATTGCATTTGCTGTTGTTCGTTGAAATTAATTTCCAAAAATATCTGTTATAGGAAGTCACTATATGAAATCGTAGTTGAAATAGGGTGAAAAAAAACTTGCCAAACATTCCACATATTTTTCATTCTGATAAAAAATATATAATCATTTAAAAAACCGATGAAAGGTTCTTCGTTGTTAAATTTAATGTTTTTAAGCACTTTATGCTTGACTGTTTTTTTCTATAAATTAAGATGTTAAGAAAATCCTTCATTCACTGTAACAAATAGTTATGAATCCTGCAATTACCTTATAAGTATATAGATAGGATGATGAACGATGAGGAAAAGAATCAAATTCCCATTAATAATAAAAATGAATTTTATACATACTGAATCTAGTTCATATTTAAAGAGAGGGACTTTTGGTAGAGGAAACTTCAAGAATGAGAAAGTCCAATAGTTTAGTATAAATGTATACATAAATCTGTCTAGTATGACATACTGCATGAATTTATTTTCCCTCAGATTTACATAAAATTAAAAGAATGATATTGAACAATTTTATTCTAAAATGTTTTGCTATTATTCATTAATCCAAAAAGAATTTTATAAATCTTTGTTATAATTGCAATGCACCAGAAACATATTACAATAAGAAAAGGGAATAGAGATATCAGGAAGAATCAATGAACAGAAAATAATGATGTAATTCAACTTCAATGAGATCATTCCTTTCAGGTACTCATAACATTTCAGAAAATGATTTAATCTCGCCATTTCAAACCTAATAATGAGCAACTTATTTGTTTAATTTCACTAATTATAGTAGCAGATATTTTGGCCATTCATTAACTTTATATATTTACAGAAAGAATGTTTGAAATGGTCTGAACTAACAGTTGAGGAGCAAATACACCTCACTTTATAACTAGCAGAAATACCTAGCATTTCTCAGATTTAATGTTAAGAGCAAATAATAATTGCAGGCTTTTAAAATGTTTTTCTTCAAACGTACTTAAAATTGATAATAAAAATAAATAATTACCAATATACAAAGATTTAATGAGCTTTCATTACACCAATGGGAGAAATAAAAGCAAAAACAAAGCTATTACACAACTTGCCGTTCCTCCCAAATACCTCAGTATCTCCTCAAACACTAGATAGACTTTCTCGCCCATCTTTTTGGACTAAATGCGAACGTTTCCTCTCCAACGATCATTTTCTATCCACTGCTACAATACAGCAACAAGTGCAGTATCCTCGTTACGTCGGCCATCTTGATAAATAACGTCAGCGACAACAGCGCCGCCATCGGTTATTTCAGTTTCCTATAGGCCTATAGTTATTGAAATCAGTTTTCACTCCACCTTTAAATATACGTTTTCTTAGCGACACTTTCAAGCCATCGGGCACTATTCCTAAGTTAAGGCTGTTATTTATAAGTTTAGTCAGCAACAAAATATTAAAATTACTATTCTTTAGATCAGCTATCCTTATTTTATCAGCTCCAGGGCCTTTATTAGGTAATTTACTCAGAATAAGTCTTATTGTATCATCTGTTGCTTCAGGAATATAAATAATTTTAGGGAAACTTAAAATGGCGAAATCATTTATTTTGTGGGAGCAGTTAACTTTAAGGTTGTTATAGCTTTTGTAAAATGTGACAAGAGTAAATGTAGTAGCTTCTTCTTACTGTAGGTGTTTTTAAATTGTTGCACCACATCAAAATGTTTATTTGTTCCAGTTATAGCCTTAATTTCATTCCATATTTTCCTTTTATCATGACATTATTTTCAAATTTATTAGAGTAAAATGTAAATGTAGTTCTTTTGACTTCCCAATCAACTTTGTTTCGATAAGACTTATAATCCAGTTTGTAATCCAGGTTCCATGGACATCTTTTCCATTTTCTGAAAATATGTCCCTAGTTTTTATCAATAGCAAAATGTTATTAGTCATCCAGCATTTCCGCAAAAATTTAGATTTACAAACTTTCATTTCTGACACCTTTTCATAGACCATTTGAAATTGATTAACCAGTAAATCATACTGTGCTGTTGGGTGATAAATCTGTCAACTTTCTTTTGATTTAAGCATTTCATTAAGTTGCTCCTGTTACTGCAAACCTCATCCTTTATATTAGTGGATCTATTACTAAAACATGTACCTATAATATTATGGTCTGCAATTTTAGACGTTATAGTAAAACTTTTTAGATTAAAAACAGATCCTCTAAGTATAATGTGATCTATGCAGGACCTAACTACACTATCGTATACCCCTTCCTCCCTGGTATATCCCTTAATCAGATTTAAAAAGCCTAAGGCAGAGATGGTATCTTTGTAGTCTGATGTATGGGTATTATGTTTACTTTTCATGTCAATGTTAATATCACCCAGAATAACAGCTATATCATTATTATCATTATGCAAAAATGTTGATAATTCAAGAATGAATTCCTTTATATTCAAGTGAGGGGGCCTGTATATTCCAATTAATAACATGTTACTTCCACTTACATTCAAGGTACCAACTACAGATTCAAAATGCACTGTTTTTAAAATTGTTAATCTGAAATTAAAATTGTTGTTTACAAACATATCCACTCCACCTCCTCTCCGCTGCTCTCTCAAGGAGGAGTAAGTATTAAAACCTTTGAAACTGTGTAACTGAATCTCATCCCGAGTGATATTCACCTCAGTCAATACAACAACAGCAACATTGTTGTTTTTATTAATAGATTCATGGATGATTAAAAATTCATCCCAGTATTTATGGATTAATCTTACATTAACATGGTAATAAATTAGATCAAAACAGTCATGAGTTTTCCAATCATCAGCTGAGTCTAGTTTAACATAGTCAAAGAGGTGAAGCTCAATTTCTGGCATGAATTCCATATTAAGCAGTTATTTAAAAAATAAAATTTAACAGATGTGCATTTGTGACTAATGCAAATAATTATCGCATTCTATTAGTTTAGTGGGAGAGCTTTCATTTTTCTTTATGAAAATTCTCCCATTTTTTACCCATACAAATTTATATTCATGTTCATGTCCAAATTGCTTAGCTTTCCAAAGCAGTTGACTGTAACAACTCTTTAGACATTCATTAATAAGCATTTTCCTATTTCCATTTACTCTAATAACATATTTATTATTTAATAATCTTTTATTTTGGATCCATTTATCACATTGAAACTTGTCTATGAGCTTTATTATAAGTTTTTGCTTAGTGGGGTCACCCTTTTCTTTGATTACATAGGCATGAATGACATTATCACTCCTATTCTCTATTTGGAGGGATGAGCTGGGTTTCTCTACAAACTCCTTTATTGCAAAGGAGGCACATCGCTATCGCTGAAACCCACTACTTCCAACTGATTCTGAAGCTGAAAATGATACTTACATTAAATCCCTCGTCGTCCTGAGGCAGGTTGATGATTTCATTGTTTGCAAACGCCCCGTCATCCGGCATTGTATTTAAAACCTAACGAAAAATCTGATAACATAGCACATACACCTATCCACCTACTACTCACGCGGTATTTGCGTTCCCAACAGTGTTCGCGTAACTCTGAACTTTTCCCGATAGCAATATAGCGTTATAAAACGGAGATTGCTTGCCTTAAAATATCCCTAAATTCAGTTTTCTGTATGAAATTTCTAATTTTCATTGGTTTATTACGAAATAAATGCATTTAGCAAGGAAATGAATGACGACTTTATTGTTTTCGAAATATGAGACACTTTAATAAATGTTCTTAACATTAAAAGAAATTATATAATGGCCGTGTTTGCCGGCTGAAGTTGACGGTTGTGAATATTCATTATTTGATATCTTACAAGGAACTCTCAGATTTGATTCATCTTCTACCAGTGGGATGTTAGGTCAAAAAAAATTACCATTTCGGAAATAGGGGCCAACGCCTTTTAGTTTAACAGAAATAATTAATTAAAAAGTACAAAAATGGGCCAAAGTAAATAAATACCAGTAATTCGCTCTTGCGTTCATAAGCAACCGTAGCCTAGGGGATAACGAGTAGTACTTTCGATGCGTGGTCTCGGGATCCGAGACCGGTGTTGTTCAACTTTTTCCTCGTCTAAGACTTCATTTTTCGTGTTAGTCTTCCTCTAATTTTTCGAAAAATAATTATTCACCGCAATTTTTATTTTTTTTATTTGGACAACTTACATAATACTAAAGTCATAAAACATTGACGGGAGAAGAAAAAAAATTCGGCGATGTCGAGGATAGAAACCGCGATACAATTTCCGCCGCCCGACACTTAATCAATAGGCTACCGACACCTGTTGTCAGGATGTCGCTTGTCTTGGCATTAGAGGACAAGCCACTTGATTTTCAATTTTCAATTGCAAATATCTGGAAAATGCGGGCTCGTTAGACGCCTTTCCGAAAATACCTGTCTAATTATTTTTCGTTTTCTTTCATCCTGTGAAGTTTGGTCGTGATCCGCCACTTACACTTGGGTGCCTTCCCTTGTAAGCCATTGTTAACAATCTCTGAAAATTCCGGTAAGGTTTCTTTTGAACCTTTATTTTTTGAAAGCCAAACTGCCTATCAGAAAGTAAGTTATTCTTTACTAAGTACTCAAATAGGTATTCTGCCACATATTTCTCCATAACTTTTTTAATGCCAGATAAGACTGATATACGAGACTGCAAATAAGAGAGACGCCAACTAGCGGTGGATTTTGGAAGTAGAACTCCGAGGATAGTGAGTTGATGTTCACAGTTCGTACGCATCTTTCGGTTTAGTTAGTAATTTTTGGAAGCTAGCTTCTATATTCATTTTTATGTTATCTTTAGTATCTTAATTAATAGTTTTAGGGATTTTTTAATCCTTTTTTGAGTAGTTAAAGTTAGTTTTTTCGTTTCGGTTTATCACGTTAGAGATAGGTTGTAGCGTATTAATTTCTTGCTTAAGGTAGTTTGTTGGCTTAGGTTAGATTCTTTGTGGAAGCTAGCGTCTCTATTTAGTTAATCTTTAATTTCGTAATTTATAGGTTTAGGAATTTAGATCTCGTTTTTGAGTAGTTGAAGTTTGTTTTCCTTTCGGTTTAGCACTATGGAGGTAGTGAAAGTTTAGTAAATTTGTCATTGCTAGTAGTATTCTTTATTTCTTTAATCACTGCATTTTTTGTCGTTCGTTAGCGTTTATATGTTATTGTTTGAATATTGCATTTGCTGTTGTTCGTTGAAATTAATTTCTAAAAATATCTGTTATAGGAAGTCACTATATGAAATCGTAGTTGAAATAGGGTGAAAAAGAACTCGCCAAATATTCCACATATTTTTCATTCGGATAAAAAATATATAATCATTTAAAAAACCGATGAAAGGTTCTTCCTTGTTAAATTTAACGTTTTTAAGCACTTTAAGCTTGACTGTTTTCTATAAATTAAGATGTTAAGAAGATCCTTCATTCACTGTAACAAATACTTATGAATACTGCAATTACCTTATAAGTATATAGATAGGATAATTAACGATGAGGAAAAGAATCAAATTCCCATTAATAATAAAAATGAATTTTATACATACTGAATCTAGTTCATATTTAAAGAGAGGGACTTTTGGTAGAGGAAACTTCAAGAATGAGAAAGTCCAATAGTTTAGTATAAATGTATACATAAATCTGTCTAGTATGACATACTGCATGAATTTTAATTTCCCTCAGATTTACATAAAGTTAAAAGAATGATATTGAACAACTTTATTCTAATATGTTTTGCTATTATTCATTACTCCAAAAAGAATTTTATAAATCTTTGTTATAATTGCAATGCACCAAAAACATATTAAAATGAGAAAAGGGAATAGAGATATCAGGAAGAACCAATGAACAGAAAATAAAGATGTAATTCAACATCAATGAGATCATTCCTTTCAGGTACTCATAACATTTAAGAAAATGATTTAATCTCGCCATTTCAAACCTAATAATGAGCAACTTATTTGTTTAATTTTACTAATTATAGTAGCAGATATTTTTGCCATTCATTAACTTTATATATTTACTGAAAGAATGTTTGAAATGGTCTGAACTAACAGTTGAGGAGCAAATACAACTCACTTTATAACTAGCAGAAATACCTAGCATTTCTCAGATTTAAGGTTAAGAGCAAATAATAATTGCAGGCTTTAAAAATGTTTTTCTTCAAACGTACTTAAAATTGATAATAAAAATAAATAATTACCAATATACAAAGATTTAATGAGCTTTCATTACACCAATGGGAGAAATAAAAGCAAAAACAAAGCTATTACACAACTTGCCGTTCCTCCCAAATACCTCAGTATCTCCTCAAACACTAGATAGACTTTCTCGCCCATCTTTTTGGACTAAATGCGAACGTTTCCTCTCCAACGATCATTTTCTATCCACTGCTACAATACAGCAACAAGTGCAGTATCCTCGTTACGTCGGCCATCTTGATAAATAACATCAGCGACAACAGCGCCGCCATAGGTTATTTCAGTTTCCTATAGGCCTATAGTTATTGAAATCAGTTTTCACTCCACCTTTAAATATACGTTTTCTTAGCGACACTTTCAAGCCATCGGGCACTATTCCTAAGTTAAGGCTGTTATTTATAAGTTTAGTCAGCAACAAAATATTAAAATTACTATTCTTTAGATCAGCTATCCTTATTTTATCAGCTCCAGGGCCTTTATTAGGTAATTTACTCAGAATAAGTCTTATTGTATCATCTGTTGCTTCAGGAATATAAATAATTTTAGGGAAACTTAAAATGGCGAAATCATTTATTTTGTGGGAGCAGTTAACTTTAAGGTTGTTATAGCTTTTGTAAAATGTGACAAGAGTAAATGTAGTAGCTTCTTCTTACTGTAGGTGTTTTTAAATTGTTGCACCACATCAAAATGTTTATTTGTTCCAGTTATAGCCTTAATTTCATTCCATATTTTCCTTTTATCATGCCATTATTTTCAAATTTATTAGAGTAAAATGTAAATTTAGTTCTTTTGACTTCCCAACCAACTTTGTTTCGATAAGACTTATAATCCAGTTTGTAATCCAGGTTCCACGGACATCTTTTCCATTTTCTGAAAATATGTCCCTAGTTTTTATCAATAGCAAAATGTTATTAGTCATCCAGCATTTCTGCAAAAATTTAGATTTACAAACTTTCATTTCTGACACCTTTTCATAGACCATTTGAAATTGATTAACCAGTAAATCAAACTGTGCTGTTGGGTGATAAATCTGTCAACTTTCTTTTGATTTAAGCATTTCATTAAGTTGCTCCTGTTACTGCAAACCTCATCCTTTATATTAGTGGATCTATTACTAAAACATGTACCTATAATATTATGGTCTGCAATTTTAGACGTTATAGTAAAACTTTTTAGATTAAAAACAGATCCTCTAAGTATAATGTGATCTATGCAGGACCTAACTACACTATCGTATACCCCTTCCTCCCTGGTATATCCCTTAATCAGATTTAAAAAGCCTAAGGCAGAGATGGTATCTTTGTAGTCTGATGTATGGGTATTATGTTTACTTTTCATGTCAATGTTAATATCACCCAGAATAACAGCTATATCATTATGCAAAAATGTTGATAATTCAAGAATGAATTCCTTTATATTCAAGTGAGGGGGCCTGTATATTCCAATCAATAACATGTTACTTCCACTTACATTCAAGGTACCAACTACAGATTCAAAATGCACTGTTTTTAAAATTGTTAATCTGAAATTAAAATTGTTGTTTACAAACATATCCACTCCACCTCCTCTCCGCTGCTCTCTCAAGGAGGAGTAAGTATTAAAACCTTTGAAACTGTGTAACTGAATCTCATCCCGAGTGATATTCACCTCAGTCAATACAACAACAGCAACATTGTTGTTTTTATTAATAGATTCATGGATGATTAAAAATTCATCCCAGTATTTATGGATTAATCTTACATTAACATGGTAATAAATTAGATCAAAACAGTCATGAGTTTTCCAATCATCAGCTGAGTCTAGTTTAACATAGTCAAAAAGTGAAGCTCAATTTCTGGCATGAATTCCATATTAAGCAGTTATTTAAAAAATAAAATTTAACAGATGTGCATTTGTGACTAATGCAAATAATTATCGCATTCTATTAGTTTAGTGGGAGAGCTTTCATTTTTCTTTATGAAAATTCTCCCATTTTTTACCCATACAAATTTATATTCATGTTCATGTCCAAATTGCTTAGCTTTCCAAAGCAGTTGACTGTAACAACTCTTTAGACATTCATTAATAAGCATTTTCCTATTTCCATTTACTCTAATAACATATTTATTATTTAATAATCTTTTATTTTGGATCCATTTATCACATTGAAACTTGTCTATGAGCTTTATTATAAGTTTTTGCTTAGTGGGGTCACCCTTTTCTTTGATTACATAGGCATGAATGACATTATCACTCCTATTCTCTATTTGGAGGGATGAGCTGGGTTTCTCTACAAACTCCTTTATTGCAAAGGAGGCACATCGCTATCGCTGAAACCCACTACTTCCAACTGATTCTGAAGCTGAAAATGATACTTACATTAAATCCCTCGTCGTCCTGAGGCAGGTTGATGATTTCATTGTTTGCAAACGCCCCGTCATCCGGCATTGTATTTAAAACCTAACGAAAAATCTGATAACATAGCACATACACCTATCCACCTACTACTCACGCGGTATTTGCGTTCCCAACAGTGTTCGCGTAACTCTGAACTTTTCCCGATAGCAATATAGCGTTATAAAACGGAGATTGCTTGCCTTAAAATATCCCTAAATTCAGTTTTCTGTATGAAATTTCTAATTTTCATTGGTTTATTACGAAATAAATGCATTTAGCAAGGAAATGAATGACGACTTTATTGTTTTCGAAATATGAGACACTTTAATAAATGTTCTTAACATTAAAAGAAATTATATAATGGCCGTGTTTGCCGGCTGAAGTTGACGGTTGTGAATATTCATTATTTGATATCTTACAAGGAACTCTCAGATTTGATTCATCTTCTACCAGTGGGATGTTAGGTCAAAAAAAATTACCATTTCGGAAATAGGGGCCAACGCCTTTTAGTTTAACAGAAATAATTAATTAAAAAGTACAAAAATGGGCCAAAGTAAATAAATACCAGTAATTCGCTCTTGCGTTCATAAGCAACCGTAGCCTAGGGGATAACGAGTAGTACTTTCGATGCGTGGTCTCGGGGTTCGAGACCGGTGTTGTTCAACTTTTTCCTCGTCTAAGACTTCATTTTTCGTGTTAGTCTTCCTCTAATTTTTCGAAAAATAATTATTCACCGCAATTTTTATTTTTTTTATTTGGACAACTTACATAATACTAAAGTCATAAAACATTGACGGGAGAAGAAAAAAAATTCGGCGATGTCGAGGATAGAAACCGCGATACAATTTCCGCCGCCCGACACTTAATCAATAGGCTACCGACACCTGTTGTCAGGATGTCGCTTGTCTTGGCATTAGAGGACAAGCCACTTGATTTTCAATTTTCAATTGCAAATATCTGGAAAATGCGGGCTCGTTAGACGCCTTTCCGAAAATACCTGTCTAATTATTTTTCGTTTTCTTTCATCCTGTGAAGTTTGGTCGTGATCCGCCACTTACACTTGGGTGCCTTCCCTTGTAAGCCATTGTTAACAATCTCTGAAAATTCCGGTAAGGTTTCTTTTGAACCTTTATTTTTTGAAAGCCAAACTGCCTATCAGAAAGTAAGTTATTCTTTACTAAGTACTCAAATAGGTATTCTGCCACATATTTCTCCATAACTTTTTTAATGCCAGATAAGACTGATATACGAGACTGCAAATAAGAGAGACGCCAACTAGCGGTGGATTTTGGAAGTAGAGCTCCAAGGATAGTGAGTTGATGTTCACAGTTCGTACGCATCTTTCGGTTTAATTTGTAATTTTTGGAAGCTAGCTTCTCTATTCATTTTTATGTTATCTTTAGTATCTTAATTAATAGTTTTAGGTATTTTTAAATCCTTTTTTGTGTAGTTAAAGTTAGTTTTTTCGTTTCGGTTTATCACGTTAGAGATAGGTTGTAGCGTATTAATTTCTTGCTTAAGGTAGTTTGTTGGCTTAGGTTAGATTCTTTGTGGAAGCTAGTGTCTCTATTTAGTTAATCTTTAATTTCGTAATTGATGGGTTTAGGAATTTAAATCTCGTTTTTGAGTAGTTAAAGTTTGTTTTCCTTTCGGTTTAGCACTATGGAGGTAGGGTAGGTTTAGTAAATTTGTCATTGCTAGTAGTATTCTTTATTTCTTTAATCACTGCACTTTTTGTCGTTCGTTAGCGTTTATTTGTTATTGTTTGAATATTGCATTTGTTGTTGTTCGTTGAAATTAATTTCTAAAAATATCTGTTATAGGAAGTCACTATATGAAATCGTAGATGAAATAGGGTGAAGAAGAACTTGCCAAACATTCCACATATTTTTCATTCGGATAAAATATATATAATCATTTAAAAAACCGATGAAAGGTTCTTCGTTGTTAAATTTAATGTTTTTAAGCACTTTATGCTTGACTGTTTTTTTCTATAAATTAAGATGTTAAGAAAATCCTTCATTCACTGTAACAAATAGTTATGAATCCTGCAATTACCTTATAAGTATATAGATAGGATGATTAACGATGAGGAAAAGAATCAAATTCCCATTAAAAATAAAAATGAATTTTATACATACTGAGTCTAGTTCATATTTAAAGAGAGGGACTTTTGGTAGAGGAAATTCAAGAATGAGAAAGTCCAATAGTTTAGTATAAATGTATACATAAATCTGTCTAGTATGACATACTGCATGAATTTTAATTTCCCTCAGATTTACATAAAATTAAAAGAATGATATTGAACAATTTTATTCTCAAATGTTTTGCTATTATTCATTACTCCAAAAAGAATTTTATAAATCTTTGTTATAATTGCAATGCACCAAAAACATATTACAATGAGAAAAGGGAATAGAGATATCAGGAAGAATCAATGAACAGGAAATAAAGATGTAATTCAACTTCAATGAGATCATTCCTTTCAGGTACTCATAACATTTCAGAAAATGATTTAATCTCGCCATTTCAAACCTAATAATGAGCAACTTATTTGTTTAATTTTACTAATTATAGTAGCAGATATTTTTGCCATTCATTAACTTTATATTTTTACTGAAAGAATGTTTGAAATTGTCTGAACTAACAGTTGAGGAGCAAATACAACTCACTTTATAACTAGCAGAAATACCTAGCATTTCTCAGATTTAAGGTTAAGAGCAAATAATAATTGCAGACTTTAAAAATGTTTTTTTTCAAACATACTCAAAATTGATAATAAAAATAAATAATTACCAATATACAAAGATTTAATGAGCCTTCATTACACCAATGGGAGGAATAATAACAAAAACAAAGCTATTACACAACTTGCCGTTCCTCCCAAATACCTCAGTATCTCCTCAAACACTAGATAGACTTTCTCGCCCACCTTTTGGACTAAATGCGAACGTTTCCTCTCCAACAATCACTTTCTATCCACTGCTACAATACAGCAACAAGTGCAGTATCCTCGTTACGTCAGCCATTTGATAAATAACGTCAGCGACAACAGCGCCGCCATCGGTTATTTCAGTTTCCTATAGGCCTATAGTTATTGAAATCAGTTTTCACTCCACCTTTAAATATACGTTTTATTAGAGACACTTTCAAGCCATCGGGCACTATTCCTAAATTAAGGCTGTTATTTATAAGTTTAGTCAGCAACAAAATATTAAAATTCTATTCTTTAGATCAGCTATCCTTATTTTATCAGCTCCAGGGCCTTTATTAGGTAATTTACTCAGAATAAGTCTTATTGTATCATCCGTTTCTTCAGGAATATAAATAATTTCAGGGAAACTTAAAATGGCGAAATCATTTATTTTGTGGGAGCAGTTAACTTTAAGGTTATTATAGCTTTTGTAAAATGTTACAAGAGCAAATGTAGTAGCTCCTTCTTACTGTAGGTGTTTTTAAATTGTTGCACCACATCAAAATGTTTATTTGTTCCAGTTATAGCCTTAATTTCATTCCATATTTTCCTTTTATCATGCCAATATTTTCAAATTTATTAGAGTAAAATGTAAATTTAGCTCTTTTGATTTCCCAACCTACTTTGTTTCGATAAGACTTATAATCCAGTTTGCAATCAAGGTTCCATGGACATTTTTTCCATTTTCTGAAAATATGTCCCTAGTTTTTATCAATAGCAAAATATTATTAGTCATCCAGCATTTCCGCAAGACTTTAGATTTACAAACTTTCATTTCTGACACCTTTTCATAGACCATTTGAAATTGATTATCCAGTAAATCATACTGTGTGTTTGGGTGATAAATCTGTCAACTTTCTTTTGATTTAAGCATTTCATAAGTTGCTACTGTTACTGCAAACCTCATCCTTTATATTGGTGGATCTATTACTAAAACATGTACCTATAATATTATGGTCTGCAATTTTAGACGTTATAGTAAAATTTTTAGATTAAAAACAGATCCTCTAAGTAAAATGTGATATATGCAGGACCTAACTACAATATTGTATACCCCTTCCTCCCTGGTATATCCCTTAATCAGATTTAAAAAGCCTAAGGCAGAGATGGTATCTTTGTAGTCTGATGTATGGGTATTATGTTTACTTTTCGTGTCAATGTTAATATCACCCAGAATAACAGCTATATCATTATTATCATTATGAAATGATGATAATTCAAGAAAGAATTACTTTATATTCAAGTGAGGGGGCCTGTATATTCCCATCAATAACATGTTACTTCCACTTACATTCAAGGTTCCAACTACAGATTCAAAATGCACTGTTTTTAAATTTGTTAATCTGAAATTAAAATTGTTGTTTACAAACATAACCACTCCACCTACTCTCCGCTGCTCTCTCTAGGAGGAGTAAGTATTAAAACCTTTGAAACAGTATAACTGAATCTCATCCCGAGTGATATTCACCTCAGTCAATACAACAACAGCAACATTGTTGTTTTTATTAATAGATTCATGGATAATTAAAAATTCATCCCAGTATTTACGGATTGATCTTACATTAACATGGTAATAAATTAGATCAAAACAGTCATGAGTATTCCAATCATCAGCTGAGTCTAGTTTAACATAGTCAAAGAGGTGAAGCTCAATTTCTGGCATGAATTACATATGAAGCAGTTAATATAAAAATAATATTTAACAGATGTGCATTAGTGGCTAATGCAAATCATTATCGCATTCTATTAGTTTAGTGGGAGAGCTTTCATTTTCCTTTATGAAAATTCTCCCATTTTTTACCCATACAAATTTATATTTATGTTCATGTCCAAATTGCATAGCTTTCCAAAACAGTTGACTGTAACAACTCTTTAGACATTCATTAATAAGCATTTTCCTATTTCCATTTACTCTAATAACATCTTTATTATTTCATAATCTTTTATTTTGGATCCATTTATCACATTGAAACTTGTCCATGAACTTTATTATAAGTTTTTGCTTAGTGGGGTCACCCTTTTCTTTGATTACATAGGCATGAATAACATTATCACTCCTATTCTCTATCTGGAGTGATGAGCTGAGTTTCTCTACAAACTCCTTTATTGCAAAGGAGGCACATCGCTATCGCTGAAACCCACTACTTCCAACTGATTCTGAAGCTGAAGCCGATACTTACATTAAATCCCTCGTCGTCCTGAGGCAGGTTGATGATTTCATTGTTTGCAAACGCCCCGTCATCCGGCATTGTAGTTAAAACCTAACGGAAAATCTGATAACTTAGTACATACACCTATCCACCTACTACTCACGCGGTATTTGCGTTCCCAAGAGTGTTCGCGTAACTCTGAACTTTTCCCGATAGCAATATAGCGTTATAAAACGGAGATTGCTTGCCTTAAAATATGCCTAAATTCAGTTTTCTGTATGAAATTTCTAATTATCATTGGTTTATTACGAAATAAATGCATTTAGCTAGGAAATGAATAACGAATTTATTGTTATCGAAATATGAGGCCTTTTAATAAATATTCTTAACATTAAAAGAAATTATATAATGGCCGTGTTTGCCGGCTGAAATTGACGGTTGTGAACATTCATTATTTGATATCTTACAAGGAACTTTCAGATTTGATTCATCTTCAACCAGAAGAATGTTAGGTCAAAAAAAATTACCATTTCGGAAATAGGGGCCAACGCATTTAGTTTAAGAGAAATAATTAATTAAATGTACAAAAATGGGCCAATGTTAGTAAATACTAGTAATTCGCTCTTGCGTTCATAAGCAACCGTAGCCTAGAGGATAACGAGTAGTACTTTCGATGCGTGGTCTCGGGATCCGAGACCGTTGTTGTTCAACTTTTTTCTCGTATAAGACTTCATTTTTCGGGTTAGTCTTCCTCTAATTTTTCGAAAAATAATTATTCACCGCAATTTTTCTTTTTTTTATTTGGACAACTTACATAAAACCAAAGTCATAAAACACTGACGGGAGAAGAAAAAAAATTCGGCGATGTCGAGGATCGAAACCGCGATACAAATTCCGCAGCCCGACACTTAATCAATAGGCTACCTTCACCTGTTGTCAGGATGTCGCTTGTCTTGGCATTAGAGGAAAAGCCACTTGATTTTCATTTTTCAATTGCAAATATCTGGAAAACGCGGGCTCGTTAGACGCCTATCCGAAAATTCCTGTCTAATTATTTTTCGTTTTGTTTCATCCTTTGAAGTTTGGTCGTGATCCGCCACTTACACTTGGGTGACTTCCCTTGTAAGCAATTGTTAACAATCTCTGAAAATTCCGGTAAGGCTTCTTTTGTACCTTTATTTTTTGAAAGCCAAACTGCCTATCAGACAGTAAGTTATTCTTTACTAAGTACTCAAATAGGTATTCCGCCACATATTTCTCCATACCTTTTTTAATGCCAGATAAGATTGATGTACGAGGCTCCAAATAAGAGAGACGCCAACTAGCGGTGGATTTTGGAAGTAGAGCTCCGAGGATAGTGAGTTGATGTTCACAGTTCGTACGCATCTTTCGGTTTAATTTGTAATTTTTGGAAGCTAGCTTCTCTATTCATTTTTATGTTATCTTTAGTATCTTAATTAATAGTTTTAGGGATTTTTAAATCCTTTTTTGAGTAGTTAAAGTTAGTTTTTTCGTTTCGGTTTATCACGTTAGAGATAGGTTGTAGCGTATTAATTTCTTGCTTAAGGTAGTTTGTTGGCTTAGGTTAGATTCTTTGTGGAAGCTAGTGTCTCTATTTAGTTAATCTTTAATTTCGTAATTGATGGGTTTAGGAATTTAAATCTCGTTTTTGAGTAGTTAAAGTTTGTTTTCCTTTCGGTTTAGCACTATGGAGGTAGGGTAGGTTTAGTAAATTTGTCATTGCTAGTAGTATTCTTTATTTATTTAATCACTGCACTTTTTGTCGTTCGTAAGCGTTTATTTGTTATTGTTTGAATATTGCATTTGTTGTTGTTCGTTGAAATTAATTTCTAAAAATATCTTTTTAGGAAGTCTCTATATGAAATCGTAGTTGAAATAGGGTGAAGAAGAACTTGCCAAACATTCCACATATTTTTCTTTCGGATAAAAAATATATAATCATTTAAAAAACCGATGAAAGGTTCTTCCTTGTTAAATTTAACGTTTTTAAGCACTTTAAGCTTGACTGTTTTCTATAAATTAAGATGTTAAGAAGATCCTTCATTCACTGTAACAAATACTTATGAATACTGCAATTACCTTATAAGTATATAGATAGGATAATTAACGATGAGGAAAAGAATCAAATTCCCATTAATAATAAAAATGAATTTTATACATACTGAATCTAGTTCATATTTAAAGAGAGGGACTTTTGGTAGAGGAAACTTCAAGAATGAGAAAGTCCAATAGTTTAGTATAAATGTATACATAAATCTGTCTAGTATGACATACTGCATGAATTTTAATTTCCCTCAGATTTACATAAAGTTAAAAGAATGATATTGAACAACTTTATTCTAATATGTTTTGCTATTATTCATTACTCCAAAAAGAATTTTATAAATCTTTGTTATAATTGCAATGCACCAAAAACATATTAAAATGAGAAAAGGGAATAGAGATATCAGGAAGAACCAATGAACAGAAAATAAAGATGTAATTCAACATCAATGAGATCATTCCTTTCAGGTACTCATAACATTTAAGAAAATGATTTAATCTCGCCATTTCAAACCTAATAATGAGCAACTTATTTGTTTAATTTTACTAATTATAGTAGCAGATATTTTTGCCATTCATTAACTTTATATATTTACTGAAAGAATGTTTGAAATGGTCTGAACTAACAGTTGAGGAGCAAATACAACTCACTTTATAACTAGCAGAAATACCTAGCATTTCTCAGATTTAAGGCTAAGAGCAAATAATAATTGCAGGCTTTAAAAATGTTTTTCTTCAAACGTACTTAAAATTGATAATAAAAATAAATAATTACCAATATACAAAGATTTAATGAGCTTTCATTACACCAATGGGAGAAATAAAAGCAAAAACAAAGCTATTACACAACTTGCCGTTCCTCCCAAATACCTCAGTATCTCCTCAAACACTAGATAGACTTTCTCGCCCATCTTTTTGGACTAAATGCGAACGTTTCCTCTCCAACGATCATTTTCTATCCACTGCTACAATACAGCAACAAGTGCAGTATCCTCGTTACGTCGGCCATCTTGATAAATAACATCAGCGACAACAGCGCCGCCATAGGTTATTTCAGTTTCCTATAGGCCTATAGTTATTGAAATCAGTTTTCACTCCACCTTTAAATATACGTTTTCTTAGCGACACTTTCAAGCCATCGGGCACTATTCCTAAGTTAAGGCTGTTATTTATAAGTTTAGTCAGCAACAAAATATTAAAATTACTATTCTTTAGATCAGCTATCCTTATTTTATCAGCTCCAGGGCCTTTATTAGGTAATTTACTCAGAATAAGTCTTATTGTATCATCTGTTGCTTCAGGAATATAAATAATTTTAGGGAAACTTAAAATGGCGAAATCATTTATTTTGTGGGAGCAGTTAACTTTAAGGTTGTTATAGCTTTTGTAAAATGTGACAAGAGTAAATGTAGTAGCTTCTTCTTACTGTAGGTGTTTTTAAATTGTTGCACCACATCAAAATGTTTATTTGTTCCAGTTATAGCCTTAATTTCATTCCATATTTTCCTTTTATCATGCCATTATTTTCAAATTTATTAGAGTAAAATGTAAATTTAGTTCTTTTGACTTCCCAACCAACTTTGTTTCGATAAGACTTATAATCCAGTTTGTAATCCAGGTTCCACGGACATCTTTTCCATTTTCTGAAAATATGTCCCTAGTTTTTATCAATAGCAAAATGTTATTAGTCATCCAGCATTTCTGCAAAAATTTAGATTTACAAACTTTCATTTCTGACACCTTTTCATAGACCATTTGAAATTGATTAACCAGTAAATCAAACTGTGCTGTTGGGTGATAAATCTGTCAACTTTCTTTTGATTTAAGCATTTCATTAAGTTGCTCCTGTTACTGCAAACCTCATCCTTTATATTAGTGGATCTATTACTAAAACATGTACCTATAATATTATGGTCTGCAATTTTAGACGTTATAGTAAAACTTTTTAGATTAAAAACAGATCCTCTAAGTATAATGTGATCTATGCAGGACCTAACTACACTATCGTATACCCCTTCCTCCCTGGTATATCCCTTAATCAGATTTAAAAAGCCTAAGGCAGAGATGGTATCTTTGTAGTCTGATGTATGGGTATTATGTTTACTTTTCATGTCAATGTTAATATCACCCAGAATAACAGCTATATCATTATTATCATTATGCAAAAATGTTGATAATTCAAGAATGAATTCCTTTATATTCAAGTGAGGGGGCCTGTATATTCCAATCAATAACATGTTACTTCCACTTACATTCAAGGTACCAACTACAGATTCAAAATGCACTGTTTTTAAAATTGTTAATCTGAAATTAAAATTGTTGTTTACAAACATATCCACTCCACCTCCTCTCCGCTGCTCTCTCAAGGAGGAGTAAGTATTAAAACCTTTGAAACTGTGTAACTGAATCTCATCCCGAGTGATATTCACCTCAGTCAATACAACAACAGCAACATTGTTGTTTTTATTAATAGATTCATGGATGATTAAAAATTCATCCCAGTATTTATGGATTAATCTTACATTAACATGGTAATAAATTAGATCAAAACAGTCATGAGTTTTCCAATCATCAGCTGAGTCTAGTTTAACATAGTCAAAGAGGTGAAGCTCAATTTCTGGCATGAATTCCATATTAAGCAGTTATTTAAAAAATAAAATTTAACAGATGTGCATTTGTGACTAATGCAAATAATTATCGCATTCTATTAGTTTAGTGGGAGAGCTTTCATTTTTCTTTATGAAAATTCTCCCATTTTTTACCCATACAAATTTATATTCATGTTCATGTCCAAATTGCTTAGCTTTCCAAAGCAGTTGACTGTAACAACTCTTTAGACATTCATTAATAAGCATTTTCCTATTTCCATTTACTCTAATAACATATTTATTATTTAATAATCTTTTATTTTGGATCCATTTATCACATTGAAACTTGTCTATGAGCTTTATTATAAGTTTTTGCTTAGTGGGGTCACCCTTTTCTTTGATTACATAGGCATGAATGACATTATCACTCCTATTCTCTATTTGGAGGGATGAGCTGGGTTTCTCTACAAACTCCTTTATTGCAAAGGAGGCACATCGCTATCGCTGAAACCCACTACTTCCAACTGATTCTGAAGCTGAAAATGATACTTACATTAAATCCCTCGTCGTCCTGAGGCAGGTTGATGATTTCATTGTTTGCAAACGCCCCGTCATCCGGCATTGTATTTAAAACCTAACGAAAAATCTGATAACATAGCACATACACCTATCCACCTACTACTCACGCGGTATTTGCGTTCCCAACAGTGTTCGCGTAACTCTGAACTTTTCCCGATAGCAATATAGCGTTATAAAACGGAGATTGCTTGCCTTAAAATATCCCTAAATTCAGTTTTCTGTATGAAATTTCTAATTTTCATTGGTTTATTACGAAATAAATGCATTTAGCAAGGAAATGAATGACGACTTTATTGTTTTCGAAATATGAGACACTTTAATAAATGTTCTTAACATTAAAAGAAATTATATAATGGCCGTGTTTGCCGGCTGAAGTTGACGGTTGTGAATATTCATTATTTGATATCTTACAAGGAACTCTCAGATTTGATTCATCTTCTACCAGTGGGATGTTAGGTCAAAAAAAATTACCATTTCGGAAATAGGGGCCAACGCTTTTTAGTTTAACAGAAATAATTAATTAAAAAGTACAAAAATGGGCCAAAGTAAATATATACCAGTAATTCGCTCTTGCGTTCATAAGCAACCGTAGCCTAGGGGATAACGAGTAGTACTTTCGATGCGTGGTCTCGGGGTTCGAGACCGGTGTTGTTCAACTTTTTCCTCGTCTAAGACTTCATTTTTCGTGTTAGTCTTCCTCTAATTTTTCGAAAAATAATTATTCACCGCAATTTTTATTTTTTTTATTTGGACAACTTACATAATACTAAAGTCATAAAACATTGACGGGAGAAGAAAAAAATTCGGCGATGTCGAGGATAGAAACCGCGATACAATTTCCGCCGCCCGACACTTAATCAATAGGCTACCGACACCTGTCGTCAGGATGTCGCTTGTCTTGGCATTAGAGGACAAGCCACTTGATTTTCAATTTTCAATTGCAAATATCTGGAAAATGCGGGCTCGTTAGACGCCTTTCCGAAAATACCTGTCTAATTATTTTTCGTTTTCTTTCATCCTGTGAAGTTTGGTCGTGATCCGCCACTTACACTTGGGTGCCTTCCCTTGTAAGCCATTGTTAACAATCTCTGAAAATTCCGGTAAGGTTTCTTTTGAACCTTTATTTTTTGAAAGCCAAACTGCCTATCAGAAAGTAAGTTATTCTTTACTAAGTACTCAAATAGGTATTCTGCCACATATTTCTCCATAACTTTTTTAATGCCAGATAAGACTGATATACGAGACTGCAAATAAGAGAGACGCCAACTAGCGGTGGATTTTGGAAGTAGAGCTCCGAGGATAGTGAGTTGATGTTCACAGTTCGTACGCATCTTTCGGTTTAATTTGTAATTTTTGGAAGCTAGCTTCTCTATTCATTTTTATGTTATCTTTAGTATCTTAATTAATAGTTTTAGGTATTTTTAAATCCTTTTTTGTGTAGTTAAAGTTAGTTTTTTCGTTTCGGTTTATCACGTTAGAGATAGGTTGTAGCGTATTAATTTCTTGCTTAAGGTAGTTTGTTGGCTTAGGTTAGATTCTTTGTGGAAGCTAGTGTCTCTATTTAGTTAATCTTTAATTTCGTAATTGATGGGTTTAGGAATTTAAATCTCGTTTTTGAGTAGTTAAAGTTTGTTTTCCTTTCGGTTTAGCACTATGGAGGTAGGGTAGGTTTAGTAAATTTGTCATTGCTAGTAGTATTCTTTATTTCTTTAATCACTGCACTTTTTGTCGTTCGTTAGCGTTTATTTGTTATTGTTTGAATATTGCATTTGTTGTTGTTCGTTGAAATTAATTTCTAAAAATATCTGTTATAGGAAGTCACTATATGAAATCGTAGATGAAATAGGGTGAAGAAGAACTTGCCAAACATTCCACATATTTTTCATTCGGATAAAATATATATAATCATTTAAAAAACCGATGAAAGGTTCTTCGTTGTTAAATTTAATGTTTTTAAGCACTTTATGCTTGACTGTTTTTTTCTATAAATTAAGATGTTAAGAAAATCCTTCATTCACTGTAACAAATAGTTATGAATCCTGCAATTACCTTATAAGTATATAGATAGGATGATTAACGATGAGGAAAAGAATCAAATTCCCATTAATAATAAAAATGAATTTTATACATACTGAGTCTAGTTCATATTTAAAGAGAGGGACTTTTGGTAGAGGAAACTTCAAGAATGAGAAAGTCCAATAGTTTAGTATAAATGTATACATAAATCTGTCTAGTATGACATACTGCATGAATTTTAATTTCCCTCAGATTTACATAAAATTAAAAGAATGATATTGAACAATTTTATTCTCAAATGTTTTGCTATTATTCATTACTCCAAAAAGAATTTTATAAATCTTTGTTATAATTGCAATGCACCAAAAACATATTACAATGAGAAAAGGGAATAGAGATATCAGGAAGAATCAATGAACAGGAAATAAAGATGTAATTCAACTTCAATGAGATCATTCCTTTCAGGTACTCATAACATTTCAGAAAATGATTTAATCTCGCCATTTCAAACCTAATAATGAGCAACTTATTTGTTTAATTTTACTAATTATAGTAGCAGATATTTTTGCCATTCATTAACTTTATATTTTTACTGAAAGAATGTTTGAAATTGTCTGAACTAACAGTTGAGGAGCAAATACAACTCACTTTATAACTAGCAGAAATACCTAGCATTTCTCAGATTTAAGGTTAAGAGCAAATAATAATTGCAGACTTTAAAAATGTTTTTTTTCAAACATACTCAAAATTGATAATAAAAATAAATAATTACCAATATACAAAGATTTAATGAGCCTTCATTACACCAATGGGAGGAATAATAACAAAAACAAAGCTATTACACAACTTGCCGTTCCTCCCAAATACCTCAGTATCTCCTCAAACACTAGATAGACTTTCTCGCCCACCTTTTGGACTAAATGCGAACGTTTCCTCTCCAACAATCACTTTCTATCCACTGCTACAATACAGCAACAAGTGCAGTATCCTCGTTACGTCAGCCATTTGATAAATAACGTCAGCGACAACAGCGCCGCCATCGGTTATTTCAGTTTCCTATAGGCCTATAGTTATTGAAATCAGTTTTCACTCCACCTTTAAATATACGTTTTATTAGAGACACTTTCAAGCCATCGGGCACTATTCCTAAATTAAGGCTGTTATTTATAAGTTTAGTCAGCAACAAAATATTAAAATTCTATTCTTTAGATCAGCTATCCTTATTTTATCAGCTCCAGGGCCTTTATTAGGTAATTTACTCAGAATAAGTCTTATTGTATCATCCGTTTCTTCAGGAATATAAATAATTTCAGGGAAACTTAAAATGGCGAAATCATTTATTTTGTGGGAGCAGTTAACTTTAAGGTTATTATAGCTTTTGTAAAATGTTACAAGAGCAAATGTAGTAGCTCCTTCTTACTGTAGGTGTTTTTAAATTGTTGCACCACATCAAAATGTTTATTTGTTCCAGTTATAGCCTTAATTTCATTCCATATTTTCCTTTTATCATGCCAATATTTTCAAATTTATTAGAGTAAAATGTAAATTTAGCTCTTTTGATTTCCCAACCTACTTTGTTTCGATAAGACTTATAATCCAGTTTGCAATCAAGGTTCCATGGACATTTTTTCCATTTTCTGAAAATATGTCCCTAGTTTTTATCAATAGCAAAATATTATTAGTCATCCAGCATTTCCGCAAGACTTTAGATTTACAAACTTTCATTTCTGACACCTTTTCATAGACCATTTGAAATTGATTATCCAGTAAATCATACTGTGTGTTTGGGTGATAAATCTGTCAACTTTCTTTTGATTTAAGCATTTCATAAGTTGCTACTGTTACTGCAAACCTCATCCTTTATATTGGTGGATCTATTACTAAAACATGTACCTATAATATTATGGTCTGCAATTTTAGACGTTATAGTAAAATTTTTAGATTAAAAACAGATCCTCTAAGTAAAATGTGATATATGCAGGACCTAACTACAATATTGTATACCCCTTCCTCCCTGGTATATCCCTTAATCAGATTTAAAAAGCCTAAGGCAGAGATGGTATCTTTGTAGTCTGATGTATGGGTATTATGTTTACTTTTCGTGTCAATGTTAATATCACCCAGAATAACAGCTATATCATTATTATCATTATGAAATGATGATAATTCAAGAAAGAATTACTTTATATTCAAGTGAGGGGGCCTGTATATTCCCATCAATAACATGTTACTTCCACTTACATTCAAGGTTCCAACTACAGATTCAAAATGCACTGTTTTTAAATTTGTTAATCTGAAATTAAAATTGTTGTTTACAAACATAACCACTCCACCTACTCTCCGCTGCTCTCTCTAGGAGGAGTAAGTATTAAAACCTTTGAAACTGTATAACTGAATCTCATCCCGAGTGATATTCACCTCAGTCAATACAACAACAGCAACATTGTTGTTTTTATTAATAGATTCATGGATAATTAAAAATTCATCCCAGTATTTACGGATTGATCTTACATTAACATGGTAATAAATTAGATCAAAACAGTCATGAGTATTCCAATCATCAGCTGAGTCTAGTTTAACATAGTCAAAGAGGTGAAGCTCAATTTCTGGCATGAATTACATATGAAGCAGTTAATATAAAAATAATATTTAACAGATGTGCATTAGTGGCTAATGCAAATCATTATCGCATTCTATTAGTTTAGTGGGAGAGCTTTCATTTTTCTTTATGAAAATTCTCCCATTTTTTACTCATACAAATTTATATTCATGTTCATGTCCAAATTGCTTAGCTTTCCAAAGCAGTTGACTGTAACAACTCTTTAGACATTCATTAATAAGCATTTTCCTATTTCCATTTACTCTAATAACATATTTATTATTTAATAATCTTTTATTTTGGATCCATTTATCACATTGAAACTTGTCCATGAACTTTATTATAAGTTTTTGCTTAGTGGGGACACCCTTTTCGTTGATTACATAGGCATGAATAACATTATCACTCCTATTCTCTATCTGGAGTGATGAGCTGAGTTTCTCTACAAACTCCTTTATTGCAAAGGAGGCACATCGCTATCGCTGAAACCCACTACTTCCAACTGATTCTGAAGCTGAAGCCGATACTTACATTAAATCCCTCGTCGTCCTGAGGCAGGTTGATGATTTCATTGTTTGCAAACGCCCCGTCAACCGGCATTGTAGTTAAAACCTAACGGAAAATCTGATAACTTAGTACATACACCTATCCACCTACTACTCACGCGGTATTTGCGTTCCCAAGAGTGTTCGCGTAACTCTAAACTTTTCCCGATAGCAATATAGCGTTATAAAACGGAGATTGCTTGCCTTAAAATATGCCTAAATTCAGTTTTCTCTATGGAATTTCTAATTATCATTGGTTTATTACGAAATAAATGCATTTAGCTAGGAAATGAATAACGAATTTATTGTTATCGAAATATGAGGCCTTTTAATAAATATTCTTAACATTAAAAGAAATTATATAATGGCCGTGTTTGCCGGCTGAAATTGACGGTTGTGAACATTCATTATTTGATATCTTACAAGGAACTTTCAGATTTGATTCATCTTCAACCAGAAGAATGTTAGGTCAAAAAAAATTACCATTTCGGAAATAGGGGCCAACGCATTTAGTTTAAGAGAAATAATTAATTAAATGTACAAAAATGGGCCAATGTTAGTAAATACTAGTAATTCGCTCTTGCGTTCATAAGCAACCGTAGCCTAGGGGATAACGAGTAGTACTTTCGATGCGTAGTCTCGGGATCCGAGACCGGTGTTGTTCAACTTTTTTCTCGTATAAGACTTCATTTTTCGGGTTAGTCTTCCTCTAATTTTTCGAAAAATAATTATTCACCGCAATTTTTCTTTTTTTTATTTGGACAACTTACATAAAACCAAAGTCATAAAACACTGACGGGAGAAGAAAAAAAATTCGGCGATGTCGAGGATCGAAACCGCGATACAAATTCCGCAGCCCGACACTTAATCAATAGGCTACCTTCACCTGTTGTCAGGATGTCGCTTGTCTTGGCATTAGAGGAAAAGCCACTTGATTTTCATTTTTCAATTGCAAATATCTGGAAAACGCGGGCTCGTTAGACGCCTATCCGAAAATTCCTGTCTAATTATTTTTCGTTTTGTTTCATCCTTTGAAGTTTGGTCGTGATCCGCCACTTACACTTGGGTGCCTTCCCTTGTAAGCAATTGTTAACAATCTCTGAAAATTCCGGTAAGGCTTCTTTTGTACCTTTATTTTTTGAAAGCCAAACTGCCTATCAGACAGTAAGTTATTCTTTACTAAGTACTCAAATAGGTATTCCGCCACATATTTCTCCATACCTTTTTTAATGCCAGATAAGATTGATGTACGAGGCTCCAAATAAGAGAGACGCCAACTAGCGGTGGATTTTGGAAGTAGAGCTCCGAGGATAGTGAGTTGATGTTCACAGTTCGTACGCATCTTTCGGTTTAATTTGTAATTTTTGGAAGCTAGCTTCTCTATTCATTTTTATGTTATCTTTAGTATCTTAATTAATAGTTTTAGGGATTTTTAAATCCTTTTTTGAGTAGTTAAAGTTAGTTTTTTCGTTTCGGTTTATCACGTTAGAGATAGGTTGTAGCGTATTAATTTCTTGCTTAAGGTAGTTTGTTGGCTTAGGTTAGATTCTTTGTGGAAGCTAGTGTCTCTATTTAGTTAATCTTTAATTTCGTAATTGATGGGTTTAGGAATTTAAATCTCGTTTTTGAGTAGTTAAAGTTTGTTTTCCTTTCGGTTTAGCACTATGGAGGTAGGGTAGGTTTAGTAAATTTGTCATTGCTAGTAGTATTCATTATTTATTTAATCACTGCACTTTTTGTCGTTCGTAAGCGTTTATTTGTTATTGTTTGAATATTGCATTTGTTGTTGTTCGTTGAAATTAATTTCTAAAAATATCTTTTATAGGAAGTCTCTATATGAAATCGTAGTTGAAATAGGGTGAAGAAGAACTTGCCAAACATTCCACATATTTTTCTTTCGGATAAAAAATATATAATCATTTAAAAAACCGATGAAAGGTTCTTCCTTGTTAAATTTAACGTTTTTAAGCACTTTAAGCTTGACTGTTTTCTATAAATTAAGATGTTAAGAAGATCCTTCATTCACTGTAACAAATACTTATGAATACTGCAATTACCTTATAAGTATATAGATAGGATAATTAACGATGAGGAAAAGAATCAAATTCCCATTAATAATAAAAATGAATTTTATACATACTGAATCTAGTTCATATTTAAAGAGAGGGACTTTTGGTAGAGGAAACTTCAAGAATGAGAAAGTCCAATAGTTTAGTATAAATGTATACATAAATTTGTCTAGTATGACATACTGCATGAATTTTAATTTCCCTCAGATTTACATAAAATTAAAAGAATGATATTGAACAATTTTATTCTCAAATGTTTTGCTATTATTCATTACTCCAAAAAGAATTTTATAAATCTTTGTTATAATTGCAATGCACCAAAAACATATTACAATGAGAAAAGGGAATAGAGATATCAGGAAGAATCAATGAACAGGAAATAAAGATGTAATTCAACTTCAATGAGATCATTCCTTTCAGGTACTCATAACATTTCAGAAAATGATTTAATCTCGCCATTTCAAACCTAATAATGAGCAACTTATTTGTTTAATTTTACTAATTATAGTAGCAGATATTTTTGCCATTCATTAACTTTATATTTTTACTGAAAGAATGTTTGAAATGGTCTGAACTAACAGTTGAGGAGCAAATACAACTCACTTTATAATTAGCAGAAATACCTAGCATTTCTCAGATTTAAGGTTAAGAGCAAATAATAATTGCAGGCTTTAAAAATGTTTTTCTTCAAACGTACTCAAAATTGATAATAAAAATAAATAATTACCAATATACAAAGATTTAATGAGCCTTCATTACACCAATGGGAGAAATAATAACAAAAACAAAACTATTACACAACTTGCCGTTCCTCCCAAATACCTCTGTATCTCCTCAAACCCTAGATAGATTTTCTCGCCCATCTTTTTGGACTAAATGCGAACGTTTCCTCTCCAACGATCACTTTCTATCCACTGCTACAATACAGCAACAACTGCAGTATCCTCGTTACGTCGGCCATCTTGATAAATAACGTCAGCGACAACAGCGCCGCCATCGGTTATTTCAGTTTCCTATAGGCCTATAGTTATTGAAAACAGTTTTCACTCCACCTTTAAATATACGTTTTATTAGCGACACTTTCAAGCCATCGGGCACTATTCCTAAGTTAAGGCTGTTATTTATAAGTTTAGTCAGCAACAAAATATTAAAATTACTATTCTTTAGATCAGCTATCCTTATTTTATCAGCTCCAGGGCCTTTATTAGGTAATTTACTCAGAATAAGTCTTATTGTATCATCTGTTGCCTCAGGAATATAAATAATTTTAGGGAAACTTAAAATGGCGAAATCATTTATTTTGTGGGAGCAGTTAACTTTAAGGTTATTATAGCTTTTGTAAAATGTGACAAGAGTAAATGTAGTAGCACCTTCTTACTGTAGGTGTTTTTAAATTGTTGCACCACATCAAAATGTTTATTTGTTTCAGTTATAACCATAATTTCATTCCATATTTTCCTTTTATCATGCCAATATTTTCAAATTTATTAGAGTAAAATGTAAATTTAGCTCTTTTGATTTCCCAACCAACTTTGTTTCGATAAGACATATAATCCAGTTTGTAATCCAGGTTCCATGGACATCTTTTCCATTTTCTGAAAATATGTCCCTAGTTTTTATCAATAGCAAAATGTTATTGGTCATCCAGCATTTCCGCAAGTCTTTAGATTTACAAACTTTCATTTCTGACACCTTTTCATAGACCATTTGAAATTGATTAACCAGTAAATCATACTGTGTGGTTGGGTGATAAATCTGTCAACTTTCTTTTGATTTAAGCATTTCATTAAGTTGCTCCTGTTACTGCAAACCTCATCCTTTATATTAGTGGATCTATTACTAAAACATGTACCTATAATATTATGGTCTGCAGTTTTAGACGTTATAGTAAAACTTTTTAGATTAAAAACAGATCCTATAAGTAAAATGTGATCTATGCAGGACCTAGCTACACTATCGTATACCCCTTCCTCCATGGTATATCCCTTAATCAGATTTAAAAAGCCTAAGGCAGAGATGGTATCTTTGTAGTCTGATGTATGGGTATTATGTTTACTTTTCATGTCAATTTTAATATCACCCAGAATAACAGCTATATCATTATTATCATTATGCAAAAATGTTGATAATTCAAGAATGAATTCTGTTATATTCAAGTGAGGGGCCGGTATATTCGCATCAATAACATGTTACTTCCACTTACATTCAAGGTACCAACTACAGATTCAAAATGCCCTTTTTTTTAAATTGTTAATCTGAAATTAATATTGTTGTTTACAAACATAACCACTCCACCTCCTCTCCTCTGCTCTCTCAAGGAGGAGTAAGTATTAAAACCTTTGAAACTGTATAACTGAATCTCATCCCGAGTGATATTCACCTCAGTCAATACAACAACAGCAACATTGTTGTTTTTATTAATAGATTCATGGATAATTAAAAATTCATCCCAGTATTTACGGATTGATCTTACATTAACATGGTAATAAATTAGATCAAAACAGTCATGAGTATTCCAATCATCAGCTGAGTCTAGTTTAACATAGTCAAAGAGGTGAAGCTCAATTTCTGGCATGAATTCCATATTAAGCAGTTAATTTAAAAATAAAATTTAACAGATGTGCATTTGTGACTAATGCAAATCATTATCGCATTCTATTAGTTTAGTGGGAGAGCTTTCATTTTTCTTTATGAAAATTCTCCCATTTTTTACTCATACAAATTTATATTCATGTTCATGTCCAAATTGCTTAGCTTTCCAAAGCAGTTGACTGTAACAACTCTTTAGACATTCATTAATAAGCATTTTCCTATTTCCATTTACTCTAATAACATATTTATTATTTAATAATCTTTTATTTTGGATCCATTTATCACATTGAAACTTGTCCATGAACTTTATTATAAGTTTTTGCTTAGTGGGGACACCCTTTTCGTTGATTACATAGGTATGAATGACATTATCACTCCTATTCTCTATTTGGAGGGATGAGCTGTGTTTCTCTAAAAAACGCCTTTATTACAAAGGAGGCACATCGCTATCGCTGAAACCCACTACTTCCAACTGATTCTGAAGCTGAAAATGATACTTACATTAAATCCCTCGTCGTCCTGAGGCAGGTTGATGATTTCATTGTTTGCAAACGCCCCGTCATCCGGCATTGTATTTAAAACCTAACGAAAAATCTGATAACTTAGCACATACACCTATCCACCTACTACTCACGCGGTACTTGCGTTCCCAACAGTGTTCGCGTAACTCTGAACTTTTCCCGATAGCAATATAGCGTTATAAAACGGAGATTGCTTGCCTTAAAATATGCCTAAATTCAGTTTTCTGTATGAAATTTCTAATTATCATTGGTTTATTACGAAATAAATGCATTTAGCAAGGAAATGAATGACGATTTTATTGTTATCGAAATATGAGGCATTTTAATAAATGTTCTTAACATTAAAAGAAATTATATAATGGCCATGTTTGCCGGTTGAGGTTGACGGTTGTGAATATTCATTATTTGATATCTTACAAGGAACTCTCAGATTTGATTCATCTTCTACCAGTGGAATGTTAGGTCAAAAAAAATTACCATTTCGGAAATAGGGGCCAACGCCTTTTAGTTTAAGAGAAATAATTAATTAAAAAGTACAAAAATGGGCCAATGTAAATAAATATTAGTAATTCGCACTTGCGTTCCTAAACAACCGTAGCCTAGGGGATAACGAGTAGTACTTTCGATGCGTGGTCTCGGGGTTCGAGACCGGTGTTGTTCAACTTTTTTCTCTTATAAGACTTCATTTTTCGTGTTAGTCTTCCTCTAATTTTTCGAAAAATAATTATTCACCGCAATTTTTATTTATTTTATTTGGACAACTTACATAAAACTAAAGTCATAAAACATTGACGGGTGAAGAAAAAAAATTCGTCTATGTCGAGGATCGAAACCGCGATACAATTTCCGCAGCCCGACACTTAATCAACAGGCTACCGCCACCTGTTGTCAGGATGTCGCTTGTCTTGGCATTAGAGGAAAAGCCACTTGATTTTCAATTTTCAATTGCAAATATCTGGAAAACGCGGGCTCGTTAGACGCCTATCTGAAAATTCCTGTCTAATCATTTTTCGTTTTGTTTCATCCTTTGAAGTTTGGTCGTGATCCGCCACTTACACTTGGGTGCCTTCCCTTGTAAGCAATTGTTAACAATCTCTGAAAATTCCGGTAAGGCTTCTTTTGTACCTTTATTTTTTGAAAGCCAAACTGCCTATCAGACAGTAAGTTATTCTTTACTAAGTACTCAAATAGGTATTCCGCCACATATTTCTCCATAACTTTTTTAATGCCAGATAAGACTGATGTACGAGGCTCCAAATAAGAGAGACGCCAACTAGCGGTGGATTTTGGAAGTAGAGCTCCGAGGATAGTGAGTTGATGTTCACAGTTCGTACGCATCTTTCGGTTTAATTTGTAATTTTTGGAAACTAGCTTCTCTATTCATTTTTATGTTATCTTTAGTATCTTAATTAATAGTTTTAGGTATTTTTAAATCCTTTTTTGAGTAGTTAAAGTTAGTTTTTTCGTTTCGGTTTATCACGTTAGAGATAGGTTGTAGCGTATTAATTTCTTGCTTAAGGTAGTTTGTTGGCTTAGGTTAGATTCTTTGTGGAAGCTAGTGTCTCTATTTAGTTAATCTTTAATTTCGTAATTGATGGGTTTAGGAATTTAAATCTCGTTTTTGAGTAGTTAAAGTTTGTTTTCCTTTCGGTTTAGCACTATGGAGGTAGGGTAGGTTTAGTAAATTTGTCATTGCTAGTAGTATTCTTTATTTCTTTAATCACTGCACTTTTTGTCGTTCGTTAGCGTTTATTTGTTATTGTTTGAATATTGCATTTGTTGTTGTTCGTTGAAATTAATTTCTAAAAATATCTGTTATAGGAAGTCTCTATATGAAATCGTAGTTGAAATAGGGTGAAGAAGAACTTGCCAAACATTCCACATATTTTTCTTTCGGATAAAAAATATATAATCATTTAAAAAACCGATGAAAGGTTCTTCCTTGTTAAATTTAACGTTTTTAAGCACTTTAAGCTTGACTGTTTTTTTCTATAAATTAAGATGTTAAGAAAATCCTTCATTCACTGTAACAAATACTTATGAATACTGCAATTACCTTATAAGTATATAGATAGGATAATTAACGATGAGGAAAAGAATCAAATACCCATTAATAATAAAAATGAATTTTATACATACTGAATCTAGTTCATATTTAAAGAGAGGGACTTTTGGTAGAGGAAACTTCAAGAATGAGAAAGTCCAATAGTTTAGTATAAATGTATACATATATCTGTCTAGTATGACATACTGCATGAATTTTAATTATCCTCAGATTTACATAAAATTAAAAGAATGATATTGAACAATTTTTATCTCAAATGTTTTGCTATTATTCATTACTCCAAAAAGAATTTTATAAATCTTTGTTATAATTGCAATGCACCAAAAACATATTACAATGAGAAAAGGGAATAGAGATATCAGGAAGAATCAATGAACAGGAAATAAAGATGTAATTCAACTTCAATGAGATCATTCCTTTCAGGTACTCATAACATTTCAGAAAATGATTTAATCTCGCCATTTCAAACCTAATAATGAGCAACTTATTTGTTTAATTTTACTAATTATAGTAGCAGATATTTTTGCCATTCATTAACTTTATATTTTTACTGAAAGAATGTTTGAAATGGTCTGAACTAACAGTTGAGGAGCAAATACAACTCACTTTATAATTAGCAGAAATACCTAGCATTTCTCAGATTTAAGGTTAAGAGCAAATAATAATTGCAGGCTTTAAAAATGTTTTTCTTCAAACGTACTCAAAATTGATAATAAAAATAAATAATTACCAATATACAAAGATTTAATGAGCCTTCATTACACCAATGGGAGAAATAATAACAAAAACAAAACTATTACACAACTTGCCGTTCCTCCCAAATACCTCTGTATCTCCTCAAACCCTAGATAGACTTTCTCGCCCATCTTTTTGGACTAAATGCGAACGTTTCCTCTCCAACGATCACTTTCTATCCACTGCTACAATACAGCAACAACTGCAGTATCCTCGTTACGTCGGCCATCTTGATAAATAACGTCAGCGACAACAGCGCCGCCATCGGTTATTTCAGTTTCCTATAGGCCTATAGTTATTGAAATCAGTTTTCACTCCACCTTTAAATATACGTTTTCTTAGCGACACTTTCAAGCCATCGGGCACTATTCCTAAGTTAAGGCTGTTATTTATAAGTTTAGTCAGCAACAAAATATTAAAATTACTATACTTTAGATCAGCTATCCCTATTTTATCAGCTCCAGGGCCTTTATTAGGTAATTTACTCAGAATAAGTCTTATTGTATCATCTGTTGCTTCAGGAATATAAATAATTTTAGGGAAACTTAAAATGGCGAAATCATTTATTTTGTGGGAGCAGTTAACTTTAAGGTTATTATAGCTTTTGTAAAATGTGACAAGAGTAAATGTAGTAGCACCTTCTTACTGTAGGTGTTATTAAATTGTTGCACCACATCAAAATGTTTATTTGTTTCAGTTATAACCATAATTTCATTCCATATTTTCCTTTTATCATGCCAATATTTTCAAATTTATTAGAGTAAAATGTAAATTTAGCTCTTTTGATTTCCCAACCAACTTTGTTTCGATAAGACATATAATCCAGTTTGTAATCCAGGTTCCATGGACATCTTTTCCATTTTCTGAAAATATGTCCCTAGTTTTTATCAATAGCAAAATGTTATTGGTCATCCAGCATTTCCGCAAGACTTTAGATTTACAAACTTTCATTTCTGACACCTTTTCATAGACCATTTGAAATTGATTAACCAGTAAATCATACTGTGTGGTTGGGTGATAAATCTGTCAACTTTCTTTTGATTTAAGCATTTCATTAAGTTGCTCCTGTTACTGCAATCCTCATCCTTTATATTAGTGGATCTATTACTAAAACATGTACCTATAATATTATGGTCTGCAGTTTTAGACGTTATAGTAAAACTTTTTAGATTAAAAACAGATCCTATAAGTAAAATGTGATCTATGCAGGACCTAACTACACTATCGTATACCCCTTCCTCCCTGGTATATCCCTTAATCAGATTTAAAAAGCCTAAGGCAGAGATGGTATATTTGTAGTCTGATGTATGGGTATTATATTTACTTTTCGTGTCAATGTTAATTTCACCCAGAATAACAGCTATATCATTAATATCATTATGCAAAAATGTTGATAATTCAAGAATGAATTCCTTTATATTCAAGTGAGGGGGCCTGTATATTCCCATCAATAACATGTTACTTCCACTTACATTCAATTTACCAACTACAGATTCAAAATGCGCCGTTTTTATAATTGTTAATCTGAAATTAAAATTGTTGTTTACAAACATAACCACTCCACCTCCACCGCGCTGCTCTCTCTAGGAGGAGTAAGTATTAAAACCTTTGAAACTGTATAACTGAATCTCATCCCGAGTGATATTCACCTCAGTCAATACAACAACAGCAACATTGTTGTTTTTATTAATAGATTCATGGATAATTAAAAATTCATCCCAGTATTTACGGATTGATCTTACATTAACATGGTAATAAATTAGATCAAAACAGTCATGAGTCTTCCAATCGTCAGCTGAGTCTAGTTTAACATAGTCAAACAGGTGAAGCTCAATTTCTGGCATGAATTCCATATTAAGCAGTTAATTTAAAAATAAAATTTAACAGATGTGCATTAGTGACTAATGCAAATCATTATCGCATTCTATTAGTTTAGTGGGAGAGCTTTCATTTTTCTTTATGAAAATTCTCCCATTTTTTACCCATAAAAATTTATATTCATGTTCATGTCCAAATTGCTTAGCTTTCCAAAGCAGTTGAGTGTAACAACTCTTTAGACATTCATTAATAAGCATTTTCCTATTTCCATTTACTCTAATAACATATTTATTATTTAATAATCTTTTATTTTGGATCCATTTATCACATTGAAACTTGTCCATGAACTTTATTATAAGTTTTTGCTTAGTGGGGTCACCCTTTTCTTTGATTACATAGGTATGAATGACATTATCACTCCTATTCTCTATTTGGAGGGATGAGCTGTGTTTCTCTACAAACTCCTTTATTGCAAAGGAGGCACATTGCTATCCTGAAACCCACTACTTCCAACTGATTCTGAAGCTGAAAATGATACTTACATTAAATCCCACGTCGTCCTGAGGCAGGTTGATGATTTCATTGTTTGCAAACGCCCCGTCATCCGGCATTGTATTTAAAACCTAACGAAAAATCTGATAACTTAGCACATACACCTATCCACCTACTACTCACGCGGTATTTGCGTTCCCAACAGTGTTCGCGTAACTCTGAACTTTTCCCGATAGCAATATAGCGTTATAAAACGGAGATTGCTTGCCTTAAAATATGCCTAAATTCAGTTTTCTGTATGAAATTTCTAATTATCATTGGTTTATTACGAAATAAATGCATTTAGCAATGAAATGAATGACGATTTTATTGTTATCGAAATATGGGGCATTTTAATAAATGTTCTTAACATTAAAAGAAATTATATAATGGCCATGTTTGCCGGTTGAGGTTGACGGTTGTGAATATTCATTATTTGATATCTTACAAGGAACTCTCAGATTTGATTCATCTTCTACCAGTGGAATGTTAGGTCAAAAAAAATTACCATTTCGGAAATAGGGGCCAACGCCTTTTAGTTTAAGAGAAATAATTAATTAAAAAGTACAAAAATGGGCCAATGTAAATAAATACTAGTAATTCGCTCTTGCGTTCCTAAGCAACCGTAGCCTAGGGGATAACGAGTAGTACTTTCGATGCGTGGTCTCGGGGTTCGAGACCGGTGTTGTTCAACTTTTTTCTCGTATAAGACTTCATTTTTCGTGTTAGTCTTCCTCTAATTTTTCGAAAAATAATTATTCACCGCAATTTTTATTTATTTTATTTGGACAACTTACATAAAACTAAAGTCATAAAACATTGACGGGTGAAGAAAAAAAATTCGGCGATGTCGAGGATCGAAACCGCGATACAATTTCCGCAGCCCGACACTTAATCAATAGGCTACCGCCACCTGTTGTCGGGATGTCGCTTGTCTTGGCATTAGAGGACAAGCCACTTGATTTTCAATTTTCAATTGCAAATATCTGGAAAACGCGAACTCGTTAGACGCCTATCCGAAAATTCCTGTCTAATTATTTTTCGTTTTGTTTCATCCTTTGAAGTTTGGTCGTGATCCGCCACTTACACTTGGGTGCCTTCCCTTGTAAGCAATTGTTAACAATCTCTGAAAATTCCGGTAAGGCTTCTTTTGTACCTTTATTTTTTGAAAGCCAAACTGCCTATCAGACAGTAAGTTATTCTTTACTAAGTACTCAAATAGGTATTCCGCCACATATTTCTCCATAACTTTTTTAATGCCAGATAAGACTGATGTACGAGGCTCCAAATAAGAGAGACGCCAACTAGCGGTGGATTTTGGAAGTAGAGCTCCGAGGATAGTGAGTTGATGTTCACAGTTCGTACGCATCTTTCGGTTTAATTTGTAATTTTTGGAAGCTAGCTTCTCTATTCATTTTTATGTTATCTTTAGTATCTTAATTAATAGTTTTAGGGATTTTTAAATCCTTTTTTGAGTAGTTAAAGTTAGTTTTTTCGTTTCGGTTTATCACGTTAGAGATAGGTTGTAGCGTATTAATTTCTTGCTTAAGGTAGTTTGTTGGCTTAGGTTAGATTCTTTGTGGAAGCTAGTGTCTCTATTTAGTTAATCTTTAATTTCGTAATTGATGGGTTTAGGAATTTAAATCTCGTTTTTGAGTAGTTAAAGTTTGTTTTCCTTTCGGTTTAGCACTATGGAGGTAGGGTAGGTTTAGTAAATTTGTCATTGCTAGTAGTATTCTTTATTTCTTTAATCACTGCACTTTTTGTCGTTCGTTAGCGTTTATTTGTTATTGTTTGAATATTGCATTTGTTGTTGTTCGTTGAAATTAATTTCTAAAAATATCTGTTATAGGAAGTCTCTATATGAAATCGTAGTTGAAATAGGGTGAAGAAGAACTTGCCAAACATTCCACATATTTTTCTTTCGGATAAAAAATATATAATCATTTAAAAAACCGATGAAAGGTTCTTCCTTGTTAAATTTAACGTTTTTAAGCACTTTAAGCTTGACTGTTTTTTTCTATAAATTAAGATGTTAAGAAAATCCTTCATTCACTGTAACAAATACTTATGAATACTGCAATTACCTTATAAGTATATAGATAGGATAATTAACGATGAGGAAAAGAATCAAATACCCATTAATAATAAAAATGAATTTTATACATACTGAATCTAGTTCATATTTAAAGAGAGGGACTTTTGGTAGAGGAAACTTCAAGAATGAGAAAGTCCAATAGTTTAGTATAAATGTATACATATATCTGTCTAGTATGACATACTGCATGAATTTTAATTATCCTCAGATTTGCATAAAATTAAAAGAATGATATTGAACAATTTTTATCTCAAATGTTTTGCTATTATTCATTACTCCAAAAAGAATTTTATAAATCTTTGTTATAATAGCAATGCACCAAAAACATATTACAATGAGAAAAGGGAATAGAGATATCAGGAAGAATCAATGAATAGGAAATAAAGATGTAATTCAACTTCAATGAGATCATTCCTTTCAGGTACTCATAACATTTCAGAAAATGATTTAATCTCGCCATTTCAAACCTAATAATGAGCAACTTATTTGTTTAATTTTACTAATTATAGTAGCAGATATTTTTGCCATTCATTAACTTTATATTTTTACTGAAAGAATGTTTGAAATGGTCTGAACTAACAGTTGAGGAGCAAATACAACTCACTTTATAATTAGCAGAAATACCTAGCATTTCTCAGATTTAAGGTTAAGAGCAAATAATAATTGCAGGCTTTAAAAATGTTTTTCTTCAAACGTACTCAAAATTGATAATAAAAATAAATAATTACCAATATACAAAGATTTAATGAGCCTTCATTACACCAATGGGAGAAATAATAACAAAAACAAAACTATTACACAACTTGCCGTTCCTCCCAAATACCTCTGTATCTCCTCAAACCCTAGATAGACTTTCTCGCCCATCTTTTTGGACTAAATGCGAACGTTTCCTCTCCAACGATCACTTTCTATCCACTGCTACAATACAGCAACAACTGCAGTATCCTCGTTACGTCGGCCATCTTGATAAATAACGTCAGCGACAACAGCGCCGCCATCGGTTATTTCAGTTTCCTATAGGCCTATAGTTATTGAAATCAGTTTTCACTCCACCTTTAAATATACGTTTTATTAGCGACACTTTCAAGCCATCTGGCACTATTCCTAAGTTAAGGCTGTTATTTATAAGTTTAGTCAGCAACAAAATATTAAAATTACTATTCTTTAGATCAGCTATCCTTATTTTATCAGCTCCAGGGCCTTTATTAGGTAATTTACTCAGAATAAGTCTTATTGTATCATCTGTTGCCTCAGGAATATAAATAATTTTAGGGAAACTTAAAATGGCGAAATCATTTATTTTGTGGGAGCAGTTAACTTTAAGGTTATTATAGCTTTTGTAAAATGTGACAAGAGTAAATGTAGTAGCACCTTCTTACTGTAGGTGTTTTTAAATTGTTGCACCACATCAAAATGTTTATTTGTTTCAGTTATAACCATAATTTCATTCCATATTTTCCTTTTATCATGCCAATATTTTCAAATTTATTAGAGTAAAATGTAAATTTAGCTCTTTTGATTTCCCAACCAACTTTGTTTCGATAAGACATATAATCCAGTTTGTAATCCAGGTTCCATGGACATCTTTTCCATTTTCTGAAAATATGTCCCTAGTTTTTATCAATAGCAAAATGTTATTGGTCATCCAGCATTTCCGCAAGTCTTTAGATTTACAAACTTTCATTTCTGACACCTTTTCATAGACCATTTGAAATTGATTAACCAGTAAATCATACTGTGTGGTTGGGTGATAAATCTGTCAACTTTCTTTTGATTTAAGCATTTCATTAAGTTGCTCCTGTTACTGCAAACCTCATCCTTTATATTAGTGGATCTATTACTAAAACATGTACCTATAATATTATGGTCTGCAATTATAGACGTTATAGTAAAACTTTTTAGATTAAAAACAGATCCTATAAGTAAAATGTGATCTATGCAGGACCTAACTACACTATCGTATACCCCTTCCTCCCTGGTATATCCCTTAATCAGATTTAAAAAGCCTAAGGCAGAGATGGTATCTTTGTAGTCTGATGTATGGGTATTATGTTTACTTTTCGTGTCAATGTTAATATCACCCAGAATAACAGATATATCATTATTATCATTATGCAAAAATGTTGATAATTCAAGAATGAATTCCTTTATATTCAAGTGAGGGGGCCTGTATATTCCCATCAATAACATGTTACTTCCACTTACATTCAAGTTACCAACTACAGATTCAAAATGCGCCCTTTTTATAATTGTTAATCTGAAATTAAAATTGTTGTTTACAAACATAACCACTCCACCTCCTCCGCGCTGCTCTCTCTAGGAGGAGTAAGTATTAAAACCTTTGAAACTGTATAACTGAATCTCATCCCGAGTGATATTCACCTCAGTCAATACAACAACAGCAACATTGTTGTTTTTATTAATAGATTCATGGATAATTAAAAATTCATCCCAATATTTACGGATTGATCTTACATTAACATGGTAATAAATTAGATCAAAACAGTCATGAGTATTCCAATCATCAGCTGAGTCTAGTTTAACATTGTCAAAGAGGTGAAGCTCAATTTCTGGCATGAATTCCATATTAAGCAGTTAATTTAAAAATAAAATTTAACAGATGTGCATTAGTGACTAATGCAAATCATTATCGCATTCTATTAGTTTAGTGGGAGAGCTTTCATTTTTCTTTATGAAAATTCTCCCATTTTTTACCCATACAAATTTATATTCATGTTCATGTCCAAATTGCTTAGCTTTCCAAAGCAGTTGACTGTAACAACTCTTTAGACATTCATTAATAAGCATTGTCCTATTTCGATTTACTCTAATAACATCTTTATTATTTAATAATCTTTTATTTTGGATCCATTTATCACATTGAAACTTGTCCATGAACTTTATTATAAGTTTTTGCTTAGTGGGGTCACCATTTTCTTTGATTGCATAGGCATGAATGACATTCATAGATTCATGGATAATTAAAAATTCATCTCACTTTAAAAATCTCTGAGCCTGAGTGCGATTACCGACCAAATGCGGAAGATCTCTTCAAAAAAATAGTGAAGAGTCCCACCGAGGCTTTTAGGTGCTTCTTCACAGAGGATTTGTTGCAACACACTGGTGAAACAAACCGCTACACTGGACAGAAACTCGTCCATGACTTACATGCTACAGCTTCCAAAATTTTGACGTGTTTGAGTGATGCTCTTGTCAGGATATCACACTCTTCCTTACAAGATTTTTTGGAAACAGAACCCTGATGTGCGTGTGCCTATTGTCTCCGATGCAATTCGTCGTAATCGCTTTGACGAACTCATGAGTTACATTCATCTCGCTGACAATCAATCTAATGATGGTACTGATCGCATGTATAAAGTTCGTCCTGTTTTTGACATGCTGAATTCTGCTTTCAAGCAAGTCAATCCTGGTCCAATGGTCAGCATCGATGAGAGTATGATCCCATGTTATAGAAGGCACGGAGACAAACAATTTATATGCGGAAAACCTATTCGGTTCAGGTTCAAGTTATGGGTTGCTGCTGAACCTTCAGGCTACATCCATCACGTTGAACCCTATTGTGGTGCTTCAACTCGACTCTCAGACACTGGCCTCTGTCAAGGAAATGATGTTGTCCTTGGGCTCGTTGACCACATGAAGCTGAAAAAAGGAATGAGGCTGTACTTTGAAAACCTCTTCACCTCCGTTGGATTGCTGCAAGGACTTAGTGCAAGGGGATTCGGTGGCACAGAAACTCTACGTGAAAATTACTGCAATGCTGCAAGGAAACTTCCCGATAAGAAGACTTGGAAGAAGTGAGGAGTACTTCTGCATCCAAATGAATGTTCCAAGACATTCCATAGAGCTTAAGAATTATTTTTACGTAATTAGTCTTTTATAGCCAAACAGTATATACCATCAAAAGATTACAATTTGTTATAAAATTTAACAAGAATTAAATTTTGTAATGTTTTTCAAGTAAACTGTCATTTTACAATAATGTTTTAAAAAATAAAAGCATTAAAAAGTGTATCTAACGTTTTGAGCATTTTATACAATTTTGATATCGTATCTTCCCAGTGGCAACTAAAGTTGCCACCCTAAAACTCATCGAAAATGTCATCGTAAACATTCCATGGAAAAATATAACGATTCAGGTGTACTATAGGTCAGGAAAACAAAGTTTCATGAAAAAATCTCTCCCATGGAATTACGGGCTTTAATGGGTTAAGCAGTTAATTTAAAAATAAAATTTAACAGATGTGCATTAGTGACTAATGCAAATCATTATCGCATTCTATTAGTTTAGTGGGAGAGCTTTCATTTTTCTTTATGAAAATTCTCCCATTTTTTACCCATACAAATTTATATTCATGTTCATGTCCAAATTGCTTAGCTTTCCAAAGCAGTTGAATGTAACAACTCTTTAGACATTCATTAATAAGCATTTTCCTATTTCCATTTACTCTAATAACATCTTTATTATTTAATAATCGTTTATTTTGTATCCATTTATCACATTGAAACTTGTCTATGAACCTTATTATAAGTTTTTCTTAGTGGGGTCACCCTTTTTTTTTATTACATAGGCATGAATGACATTATCACTCCTATTCTCTATTTGGAGGATTGAGCTGAGTTTCTCTACAAACTCCTCGCTGAAACCCACTACTTCCAACTGATTCTGAAGCTGAATATGATACTTACATTAAATCCCTCGTCGTCCTGAAGCAGGTTTATGATTTCATTGTTTGCAAACGCCCCGTCATCCGGCATTGTATTTAAAACCTAACGAAAAATCTGATAACTTAGCACATACACCTATCCACCTACTACTCACGCGGTATTTGCGTTCCCAACAGTGTTCGCGTAACTCTGAACATTTCCCGATAGCAATGGCGGTATAACCATTACATATGAATAAATTACGGTTCCCTTATCCATCCCTAGGAGAGCGAGAGAAAAGTGACCCCACCTGTTAGGGTCCACCGCCTGGACGCACCGAAAGGACTCGAGAAACGGTCGGAACGTGGCATAAAGTGCTCCTAATTCGGGACGTAAACTATGCAAATCTACAGTGGAAAAATCGTGGAGGATGTGCGTAGAAAATGTTGTATATATTTATCAAGAGTCTATATAATCCGAGTAAGTAGTAAAAAGTGAAGTGAAATGGATTTAAAATTAAAATACTGGCCTGAAAAAAGAAAGACAGTTATTAATGATGTAACTTGGACAACTTCCATAAAACTAAAGTCATAAAACATTGATTGGAGAAAAAAAAATTCGGCGATGTCAAAGATCGAACCCGCGACAGAATTTCCACAGCCCAGCCCTTCATGACTAGGCTACCGCGACCTGTTGGCAGGGGGTCGCTCGTCATGGTATTAGTATGCAAACCACTTGTTTTTCAGTTTTCATTTGCAAATAACTGGGAAACTCAGGTTCGTTAGACGCCTTTCCGAAAATACGTGATTATTTTTTGTTTTCTTTCATCATGTGAAGTTTGGTCGTGATCCGCCACATACACTTAGGTGCCCTGCCTTGTAAGTTTTGTTTAGCAAGTGCTTAACTGGTTTCAAATTCATCGCCTCATACATATACGCGTCATTTAAAAATTTCGACTGTCATTTGTTCACTTCCGGCTGTCTCGGTTTTTCGGTTACGTGATGGCTACGTTCTTGAATAACAATTTTTGGAAGTTTTCTCGGAGAAATTCGCGAAAATGGCATCATTTCAGTCCGTGGTAAAGTATAATTAATAATGTTTTTCATGATGATAATTATTATGTTTATTGAAAATGTAATTAGTCACATGGAATAAATTAGTGGACTTGGATTTTTCCATTCTTTCTCCTGTATCTTAAATATGAAATTATCGATATGTCTATAGTAAAGATGCATAAATGTGAATTTATATGTAATAAACTTCATTGGGAGTAGACGTTGAAGAGCAACAATATTTTGCAAGTAGTAAGTTATAAGGTGAATTGGTGTTGATAAGGTCTCTATTTGAAAATTATGTTATTTTCTTCAAGAATATGTTTTTGTAAATGAAAGAAGTAGAATATTTTAGTGTTGTATTAATGAAATTAACCGGTTTGGTGGTGGATGTAGAAGTTTATCAGCCATTTCAGAAACGCCAAATAAAAATTTTCATATTTAAAGTTGGTTAATAACTTTGAAACATTAATGAATGTAATGGATCTTTTAGGTTTACTGTAAATACGTATTGCTCTAATGGTATTTTGGGGTCTGTATGTTTGAATTTCATGGAAGAACAGGAGATTAATATTTAGCATAGTTGGTTAATGATAATAGCAATTCCAGAAAGTGAATTAAATAATTAGATACTGTGATGCGATTGTGCTGATTATACGTCTTATTTTATTTGAAATTATAAATGTATATTTGTTAGAGAATGTGACCGTTAAATAATAATTTTTATGCCTTTTTGAAAGTCTGTCAAAACTTAAGAATGAGTCTCCCTGGAATTCACTCTTTTAAACTGTTTTACTGTGAAAATGATCTTACAGCAGCTACAAGGACTTATTTAATGCCTTTTTACTCTCTTCACACATGGAATTGAGGATAATAGATGATTCTTTGCAATTGTTTCAGCAATCTATATAAATATTTTATATCTCCATAGATATTTCGCTAGTTTTTATTCTGATTATCAATCTGTCTTCTCCGGAAATGCAAATTCCTTTCTGAATATGCTAACAAATCTATATGTACTTGTTAGAAACAGTTGACAACTCTTTATACAAAAAGTATTTTATACTTGAGGTTATAAATCTATTGCCCAGGCAGTGTAATTATAAAGTACGGCGAAAGTACCGAAGTAAATAGTTGAACTAAACAATTTTATTGATAATTAGTGAAATATTAACAATTTTTTTGCATTATTTCCCATCGAGTCTCATCAGAAGACATCCAGTTTTTAGCATAATCCTGTTTTTGGAATTACAGATAAAAAGGTTGATTATCATGTTTGAAAGTTTAAGGGCTATGTATTGTCATATGTACTTGTTGCTAAAATATATCTTTTGTATGCTCCATGATAATTTTAAAAGCAAAAGTGTGCAGTATAACTTGAATGTAAATGGTTCCTTAAATATATATTCTGAATAAAGTACTTTCCTGTTAATGGGAATACCTTAAAAAATGAATGTGTTGTTAATGTTGTACGTAAGTATGGCATGTGGATAATATGTAAGTACCAGGTCCTGCGAAGGGTCCTGGAGGTATTCCCATTAACAGGAAATTACCAAGTTCTATTTTGTCCTGGTCTGTTTCGTTTAAAAAATTAATTTGTGTATAAGTATCCTGTTTTGAATTTCTACTGTTGTTAAACTAACAGTAAGGTACTAACAATTGATTTGAGGGTAAGTTTGTATATAGTAATTGAAACTTTTCATGAAGAAATGCAACTTCATTGAATAAAATGACAGAGAACCTTTTCTTAAAATCTTATGTAGTATAAAATTAATCTGGATTTGAATAATTGAGTAACAAAATCCTGAATAGTTTATGTACTATTTATACCATAACCTCTGTTGAGTATGTATTAACAAACCATTAAGTAATTGTAATTATCGCTGATGAGTTTCGTGTAATAGATATGTGATATCATTCATTGAGAATTTGTGTTAATAATGGAGAACAGAATTAGAGTAATTATGTTTAAAATATCAATAGACTTTCATTATTAGGAAATTTTCAGCACCGTCTTTCTATGAAAATGTTCCTTATCATCTGAACCGTGGAGCGGCTTTTGAATGCCATTAGATAAAATTAGTATCAGTAGTATTTTTCTGCTAATGTCAGTTGCTTATTAAAATAAATGCAGTTTTTGGTATAATTAACTTAAAAATAACCATGCGAGCATTATAGTTTCTGTTTAGGGTTAATATAAACAAAATTATTAACAGTTAAAATGTTAAATTGTTTCACGTATAATGTATTCGTTAGATTTTATGCTGTACAGAATATGTAATTACTCATTTCACTTTTGAGGGAAATGATAGAAAATTGAAAGGAAAATATTTTGTCGCAAAATATAATATCGTTTTATATGCTCTCTTCTTACAGAGGAGGATACTGTCTGGCCCAAACTACAATAGACAGCTGAAATATGGTACATAGGTAAGTTTGGTCACAAAACTGTCAGAATAAATAGAAAATTACAGCAATGTTTAGATTCCTGGTTGTTAAAAATGATAAACATTTAAACCAACATTTCGTGGTTTAAGTACTTCTAAATGTGCTTGAGTGCTGACATTTTTTCTAACGGTAGAATTTACCAAATAACGAAAACAGGATTATGGAAATGGTTATTTATTCGGCCGTTAAAAATTCATAAATGTTAAATTATTGACTAATGTTGATGCACTTTCAGTATAGCTAGGCAGCTGAAAATTTTGAGAAATTTAGGGAATGGCGTTCCAGCTTTAATCAAGTTTGAATATTGCAATATAGTTTATTATTTTGGCTGTTAAAAATTCAATGTTTAAACGATGAAATTTATATAAATGCGCTTCTAGAGGTGCTACATCGATGAAATTTTGCAGAAATGTGAGGTATTCGTAACAGATGATGAAAACGTATACAGTTTTTATAATTATAAATTTTAGGGGTTGTTTTTATTCCAATATTGTCCATAAAGAAAAACGTAAATCGGCGCAGAGATGCAAATTATTTGTCTGCTCTTTCTGTTTATGTTAAGGTGAGAGAAATACTTGCAGAATGAAGGCACACATTAACTAGTATATACTAATATGTTTAAGCAGTCTTAAGCGCAAGGTAAATCAGCTGATGCATCTAGAGTGGGACAGTTTTAGAGAATTTAAAATAAGCTGCGTGTTTCATATTTATCGACGGTTAATATAGAGTTTCTAATGCTATTTCTCCTCTTGTTGGACACAGGATTGGCTACTTTGCACTGAAGTATATTTATCACTTTATATTATTCTGCCGTATAGTGTCGTTTTGATAAACGGGTGGTTAACTCCAAATACCAGGATCGTGAGTTTATTCTGCAGAGGCAATGGTCGTATGTGATCATCTTTGCTAGGTAACTGTGGCTTTATTGTTTCCTTGCGAAGATTTTAAATTCAAATGACGAGATGATCAGTGGGACAAAATCAGAAACATCAATTACTCCAAGTACCATTAAAACTTTAACGGAGAATAATAATATTAATTTTATTATTACAAGGCCATGTGGGATACATGTACATTCTTATACATAATTAATATTAATAAATATCATCATAGTGTACATATATTATTTATAATATAGATAAGTATAATAGTTTAGAAATATTTTCTGTAGTGTTGATACATATATTGTTTCAGATTTCAAGGAATAGGACTTCAGCTGCTTCTACTATAATAATTACGAGTGTAGGTCTGTAAACTCTCGACTTTGAAGCTTAATAATATAGTATCTCGCAAACAACTGAACCGAATTTGATGAAATTTTCAAGACGGCATTGTGATACAATAAAAAAACGTATTATTGTATCGAACTCGAGATCGAAGAGCCAGATTCGATTCCAAGGTACAATTTCCATTTCCCATAAGGTTACATGTAAGAATCGGCTTTACGACGTGCAGGCTTTCATTCTTTTTTAGATTAATATTAGAAATAATTAACCTACAATTTTCGGATGCGATCTTTTTGAAGGGAACATTACAGAATTTCTTATTCCGATCGTCTTTTTCAGCATACGGTTCGAAATTGCTTATATTAAACGTTTAATTCACATATTTTGAGGCAATTTTGCCATTTTAACGGGATGTTGCCTTGCCTACCAATGCCAGTGTTAGACCTCGATAACATATTTTTATTTATTATCTTTATTATGAGTTTAAGCCGTTATAAAAACTGGGAATTTCGAGAAATATTTACGACAAAATATATACGATATATTCTTTTACTAGATTTGCTTCCGACATAGAATAACGATTTTATCATTTCTAACCCAAAACTAAAATATAAATGAAAAACATTCCCAATTAATTATATTGCTTGTTAACGTTTCGTAGTGTATTTACGTAACTGTTTATCGGTTGTTTACTTAACGACGACGAAGAAAGTGTGTAGGTACATTTTTTGGTGTATTTGCGAAAAAGTAGGTATAATTGTTACATCTTTTTAATAAACTTCAATGGAGATTTAGTTCGTTAACGTAGTTATTCACGATATCGGCATTTTTATGATTATATTGTTATCAAAAAAATACCGTCATACCTTCATATGTCAATTTAAAGTTTTATTTTCTACTTCAGTCACCTCAGTACAATTGTAACCGTTATTAACGAATTATCTACTGCTTAATCTTCTGAGTGAAATGAATGTTCATAATTCTTCCATTGATATTTCAACGGGCATTACACTAATTAAATTAATCCTGTCATTTTTGACGGGTTAACGCCTAGTAAATTAATGATAAGATTAGAGGAAAAATGTAAATACACATTGCAGTAACATAAATACATATTATCAGAACATTAATACATATATTCGTGACATAGGGCCGGCCCAAGGTACAGGCAAGCCAGGCGGCCGCCCTAGGGTGCCGAGGCACTGGTGGCACCAAGAGGGTGCCTGGAAGGACAATATTATAAGGATAGTTCTCTAAACAATACACAAACAGGAATACTCAGAAACAATGTATCACTATTTACTTTTATAGTTCTTGTATAATTTGATAATTTTCTTGTTTTCGCTCGGCTTTGTTTCGCCCCGACGACCTGCATCTCTCTCTCTCTCTCCATCTTCTGTCTGTCTCTCATTTTCCCGTTCTCAATTGTAATCCCCCCAATAATAAGACTGTTAAAGGTCCCTCCTCCTAGTGAATCCAGTCATCAGATTTCTTAAACATATCTGTCTTACCATGAGTCGATAGATTAACTTACTCGAAGGCAAATAAAAATTTCGGATCATGAATTTGTGTAATCGATTTATATGCAACGAGATGAGTGAATTTGATTCAAGGGACGAGGTTTTTGCGTTTTTTATCGAATTCTTTTGGACTCTATGGGGTATTAAATTCGAATGAGTCAGTCAGCTTATGGTTTAGCTTAGGCAACTCTGCATCCTTCAACGTTTATCTCAAAAACATATAATTAAGACATAGTCTCATCATTTCTATACTCTCTTATCAATCAACCATGTTACCAATTCTTTCTTTAAAACACCTAATCTGGTTTCCTTTCTAATATACTCTGGTAACTGATTAAAAATATTTGGTACAATGTAACTAAATTTTCTTTAACCATATTGGTTGTTATATTTAGGAGTTTCAAAGGGTCTAATTGACCTTAAATTTAAATTTTCTCCTTTGTTAACTTTCTTCTATTTTTTTCCATAAAGAAATTTTCTAAAATAACAGTATACTTAAAAAGATCGTTCAAAAGAAGAATTTTATTCTTTGTACAAAATTTCCAGAAAATTTCGTTTGTTCCCTTTGGTAATAGGGTTTTTAGTATTTGCACTTGAAGTTTTTCTAAAGATAATAGATAAGAATTAGCAATTGAACCCGATACTGAGATGCCATATCGTAGAATAGATTCCGCTAGAGACTTGTAGGCTCTTATTCTTATTTTGCTTGGCGGTACATATTGTAGAGAGTAAAATTTATATGCAAATATCCTTAAAGTTTTTTGTAGGTTAACAATATGATGTCCAAACTTAAAAGTATCTTCCAAAATTAAACCCAGATATCTTATATGGTCTACTTGGGTTAGTATCTCACAGCTGCATTGTATCCCTATTGTTATTCCTAAGGATTGTAGACATTTATGACTATGGATTTTAATGCTTAATTGTTTGTGTTGTGCCTTAGGATACCTCATATGCATGCACTTTGTTTTAGAATTATTTATGACCAATTCATGATCATGAGACCACCTTTGGATGTTATCAAAATCTTCCTGAATGTTTTTCTCTGCAATATCAACATTGTCACGTGCAGATATTAGTACAATGTCATCAGCATATAGGAATATTTCCCCATGTGTAATAGACTTAAAAATACTATTTACATAAACCAGGAACAGTATGGGCTCCAAAATGGAGCCTTGGGGTACCCCAAATTTAATATCCCTGAAACTACTAAAGACATTTCCTATCCTAATAGTCATTCTATGGATTTTGAGGTAATCAATGAACCAAATTAGTAATATTCCTCTTATACCCACCTCTTCCAATTTCTCTATCAATATTATGTGGGAGACAGTATCAGATTCTTTACTATAATCTATAAATAATGCAATAATATGATTATTTCTATCCAAATTATTGTTTATAATGTCCGAGAACGATTCTAGTAGAAGCTTTGTACTTTTGTTCTTTTGGAAACCAAACTGGTTACTATGTATGATATTGTACTTGGAGAAAAAGTTTATTAGAATATTTGCTACATGCTTTTCCATAATCTTATCAATGCTGGGTAAGATTGAGATAGGTCTATAATTAGTTGGATCACTGTGGGACCCCCCTTTGTAAATGGGCCTCACAGCTGACATTTTTAAATTTACTGGTATGCTTCCTGACTCCAAAGTTTTATTTATAAATTTGGACATTATTCGTGTAAATTCTTTGTTTGCTATTATGTCCTTTAGTCTAATATTGTCAATTCCGGGTGCTTTTTTGTGGTTTAGGGATTTAATAATTTTTGCGACCTCATTGTTAGATACTTCTGTTACAACAATAGAATTACCAAGCATATGTGTAGTTAAGTCACATAATTTTATGTTGCATTAATGAATTAATTTTTTCAACTGAATTAGTAAATTGGTTTCCAAAGGTGTCAGAGATTTCTTGACTGCTAAGGTTTTTGCCCATATACTTCAATAACGTATAATCTGCATCCATCTTTGAGTAACAACTAAGTAACTTATTTATCTCCTTCCATGTTCCTTTCATATCCCCCTTTAGTAAATCAAATTTGCTATAATAATATTCTTTTTCTGCTTTTCTGATTAAATTATGGACAAAATTCCTTTGTTGTTTATAATTTAATCTATAATCATCTTCTGAGGGATTATTTTTCCATTTCCTATAGAATTTATCTCTCTTTTGAATCTCTTTTAACACTTCGTCTGTCATCCAGTTTTTATAATTAACAGACCTTTCGTAGGTTCTGGTTGATTTAGCTGTTTTGTAAATATCATTAAATGTATTCTCTATTTTTTTGTACATTGAATGGATGTTATCAGTATTATATATGTCCATCCAATCTATGAAACGGTATGCTGATTTAATTTTCCTCCCATCCAAATAGTCAATTGATTCAAATATTTGCTTTTCCTGTAATTTAACGGGTCAACTGATTAAATAATGGTCTGATATAGTTGTTTGTACGAGGAAACTGGAGATGACATTAGTTTGTCCTCTATAGTTAGTGTGATCGATACAAGATTTTGTTAATTTGCCAAGTCTAATTTCTTTCCTAGTATAGCCTTCAATTAATTGTATAAAACCCAAAGTTGATAACATATTTTGATATTCAATGGCATATGAATCAAAAGTATCTCGAATATTAATATTTACATCCCCTATTACAATAACATTCTTGTTCACCAATATTTTAAATAAATTACGCAGTTCTTCAACGAAGTCTGATTTGTTTGTGGATGGAGGCCTATAAATTCCTATTACTAAGAAGGTAATATTGCTAATATTGACTTAACAACCGATAACTTCCACAGTGACACCAGAAATATCCAGCCTCTTAACAACTACGTTATTTTTAAAGTAAAATATTAAACCACCTCCTTTTTTATGCTCCCTTAAATTGTGAGTCATACTGTATTCTTTAAACTATAATGGGAAATAATATTTTCCTCATGTAAGTTAACTTCTGTGAGCAACAAAAATGGGAGTTCAGAGGCATGAGATAATTCCATTAATACATAAGAAATTTCATTCCAACAATTTTTCAAACTTCTCACATTTAGGTGACAAAATAATGCGTCTTTGTTACGCAAATTTAAAGTTAAGTCCTTAAGACTAGCATATTCAGTAAAAAGAAAATTGTCATTAAAATCAAGATCCATGAAGACCAATTTAGAACAATTATAATATCTATATACTATTGTATACAAATAGAAGAAGGTATTGATATAATCATCGATTGCTAGTTGATTTTACAGAGATCTTTTTCACTCTGAGAATTTTCATCCTTTCTTGCTAGTATTTTCTCATCTTTGAACCAACAATATTTATAGTTCGTTTCCCTAGCTCTAGTACCCGGTTATACAATCGTTTATATAAATATTATTCTTATAGGAAGATTTAAATTGATGCTCCCTTAACTTTTATCTCTTTGCCATAATGCTGTGTTTAGTATTTTTGTCACTGAGTTTCACTACTACTTTCTTTTGCTTATTCTTAGGTTTCAAAATATAGAAATCCTCTATATCTTTTTTTCTGAATAGATTCACAACCCAAATCATTTATTAATTTTAAGACTTTATCCTTTGCTTTGCCTATAGCATCCTCCACCTCATTTAACCCCACAATTTCTAGATTACACTGAAGTTGTTTCTGTTCAAGAATGTTAATCTTTTCAGTCAATACATCAATTTTTTTATCTTTTTCGGCACTGTCACTACGTATAACGCACACTTCTTCCTTTAGTTCCTTTAATGCCTTGTTGTTGGCACTTAGTGTAGCTTTTAAATCATCATAACTCTCACAAAGGAACTGTAGAGTTAGTTTAATGTCTTTTAGTTCAACACCCAAAGATTCAATACTATTATAGGTTTTTCCACTATTTACTTTTTCTTCAGTGTGCTCGTCATTGTACACATCTGGATTTCTACATATTTGGCACCTCCATTCTTCTTTATTCTTAGCCGATTTTGCTTTCCATGTATTCTCTGAAACTCCTGAACATGCAAAGTGTAACTTGTACATACATACTTTGCATGTAATAAACTTGCCGTCCTTTGGAAGAGCTTGTTTACATTTATCGCAGCTCATATCAACACTCACATGTTTTAGAGGCAGAAGTGAGCCATGAGATGTCACCACTATAGATGCAGCAGGAGACGAAATTAAGGATCGAATCCGATCGAAAAATGCTGACAACTGCTCAAATAATTTATAATTCACACTACTAACACATACCCTTATCCAATATACACTTAACAATTATTGGATCACTTGGCCCAAGTCCGAATGTGTAAAAGACACTAGAAACTGCCAATTATTACGGAGCTCGGAAGTCCCCAAACCACTCAGCAACGGAACATTAATTATATTTATTTATAATGCTATTCATAATAATTTAAATATCTATACCCCAAATATGGAGAAAGTCACGTTTTGGCCACATCAGATTCTTTCCAACTATGTCGTTTAAAAAGGAATTTTTGTAAATTATTGTTTTCATAAATATTGTAGAGAATAAAATTTTAAAGAAGTTTTATCTGAAGCATGATGTCCTGAATCCGATGGTTAATGAGATACATTTATGTTTCTTCTAAATGTACATACCTGAAATACGTCGCTAACAAGGGGAAGGCACTACTGACCCCCAAACAGATTTGGACGAAATTTCGTGGATATAATGTCTATGACTAGGGTGACCATACGTCCCGGTTTCGCCGGGACAGTCCCGGCGGTCTCGTGGGGGGCATTCCGAGTTGCTCGTCTACCCTGTTACGTTTTATGCTCATAAGAAAGGTATTTCTCCCATTTCCCCCACCTCCCAGCACTTCCTTATTGATTATTTAACAGTCCAAAGTGACGTCGTCGTGACGTCTTCTGAAATTGGCGGGAAATGTTCTGTCGATTTGGTCAGTCTACTTTGAGACGTGAAAGTGTTCGGATGTGAAGAACGAAGTTTTCGTGTTCTTCTTTCGAAGAGAAGGCGATGCAGTCGCTGAAGATATGTAAGTATTTTATGAACGTTTGGCAAATTTATTCGCCGAATTAAGGCTATATATAATCTTAAATAAATGTTCTCTTGGTAAAATTATAATGTTTAAATTCTCGCAAGAATAAAAATGGTGTTATGGTGTCTACGGAGAATTACTGCAATATAAGCTACATGAATGGTTTTCCTAGCCTTAAGTCTATTTAAGATGCATCTCCTATCGTGTTTACGTAGTACCAGTGAATTTTTTTCTCTTGTCATTACAGGTGATACGGAATTGTGATTCCCACCAATTCCCACCAATTTCCTCAACCCCAATGTGCTTTTCATTTACCCCCTTTTGCACGCCCCTGTGAAGTGTAATGGTCATTCTGTGAGGAAGTGCAGTGTATGTTTGAGTGTGAGGAAGTTTTCTCATCGCTGGAGGAAAGGGATTTATTTCTTCTTCCACCGCTGGAACGTTGACACCACAGCAAAGGTAGGAAAGTTCCTACCTCTTATCTAAGGAATAAAATCCTCCGTATCTCCCTTTAATTTCAGGTCTGGTTGACTGGCGTTTATATCGTCGCTGGCAAAGGTATCCGATTGATACAAAAATTAGTGTGCCCAGAATTTTCAATTTGGATATGACGTAATTATAAATGGGTTGAATATGGACGAATGGGTTTTATTATAGCAAGTAAAGGACGATTCGCCAACTATATCCCCGCACCGAATTAAATGAATTCAACTCAAAATCAGTTTCGTGCGGCGATATTTTATATGGGGTAACCTGGTTGTGTTTCACACTTTACCTATAAACTGCGTCGACCGCTTATACTCGCCAACCTGTGTTTTCAGTGGATGCTTGTGAACTGCTTTTAAGGTTCGTAATGTATTTCTTTTGCTCTCAGCTGGTTACTCTAACCGGTTACACAGGTTGAACTTACCTATTACATATTAACACCTATTGGTGTCCGAGTTGTATTATCTGATGTATGCATGAACACTTACCTACAAAAATATAAGGTATTCTCCGTGATCATGTTGCTTTTGCACATAAATATCGCTTTTACGAGTATTAGGCTTTCTTCTAAAAAGCGGAAATCTAATATTGACGTTGTTGACATTTTAGCTGGCAAAAAATGAAACCTCTAATGAGTGTTGACTGCAGCAAAGGGATGGGACGAGTCAAATTGCAGACCAGTGCATCGTCACCTACTCTACTGCCAGGAAGACACTAAAAATATTACGTGTAAATGTTTCACCATTTATTGGATATAACAATTTTATTGCAGACTAGCTTTACCCTCGCAGAACATCTGCGCGCTAGTCTAAGTTTATTGCTCAGTATCATAAATTTCTTTATACACACAATTGTCGATCTCTTGAATTGCAGATGCAATAATCTTACGTGGCACACAATAACATTGTATTGCTGCAACTTCTGTTTTTAAAGTAGGTGTGTTATCTCTTATGTCTAACATAAGTTCGGATATTCCATAAAAACCATTCTAACTTTTACTGTTAGATTAGATTGTGTTATCGTATGCATTTGATTGTAAGACTCAGCAAACGGATTTATTTGTCGTAACATCGTATCTAATCTCTCCGTTACAATTCGTGAACAGCCTTGGTTATAATCAATACGTTTGTTTGTTGCTTCACCCGAATCAAATATATACAGCTGTTTGTTCTGTTCGATCGTGAACAGTGAAGAAACGTTACAGTAAATACGAAAATAGTAGGGTCCTATTCCTGGAGGTGCTTTGATTTCGGCACCCAATGAAGCGAAAGCTAAATTAGCGTTGTATTCTCTGATATGTTCTCGATAAATTTTAGCTTCAGTTGAGTTTGTTGTTAGTAATCCTTTTAGTAAACCTGGCGTTTCAGATATATCTTCGAGCGAGACTTTTCCGTCGTGACAGCATTTGGTGTATTTTTTAGACGTGTTGTGTTCATTCAGCCAGTAAAGCGCACCACAGTAATTGCAAGTCTTGAGTCATATTTCCACAGTTATGTTCTTCAGTGGTAACGTCAAGTTGAGAATTGTCTGCATCAGTAGCACGTTCATTTAATCTATGTACGTTGTTTTGCTTGCCTTCTCTTGCGAAGTCGATTTTCTCTCGATTCCAAACTCAGATCAGCCCGTCTTCTTCTTTGTTTTTGATTACGTTGTTGTTCATCTTCAATGGCTCTTCGATCTCTGTCGGTTTGGTTTCTTTCAGATCTTCTTCGATTTGCTTCTTCAACAGATTTAATGGCTCGTTCCGCCCTTCTTTTCGCATTATAATTAGCGTAACATGTTGCTCTTGAAGCCATTACTTTTATTCTCGGCAGACAATTTAAATATTATTGGGCGCGTTTCGTGCAATGGAGTGTTGGAAAGAAATCATATACCTGTACGTAAGGGAAATTGCGTTTTAAAGTTCTTTTCTTCATCATAAATAATTTATTTTCTTCCTATTTAATAATATTACATGCACACGTAAGGAAATTAAACGTTTGTTTGGGAGATTGTTTATGTTAGCAACAATGAAGTAACCATGCAAGACATTTTCGAAGTTCAACTCTATATAAGAGTTTCTTGTTTTATTTTCTCGATAACGTTTACTCCTACGATAAAAAAGTATGGGAAAGGAAATACTCTTCTTTTCCAGTTCTACAACTGTTATTTGAAAAATATTTTGATATGTGCAATACCTTACGAGATATGATGAAAATTAATTTTTTGTTCCCAGTAAAGTGGTACCCCTGACTGGCGTACGTGATTCATTTTTGCGATTTTCTTATTATATTTGATTGAAAGACCTCAATATGAAATTTCATGAAAATCCGTCCTTTAGAAGCCGAAAACGAACATACGGACCGACGGACCGACCGACGATAATAGACGCTCACGCTGTAAGCGAAACGCGCCTAAAAAGCAATATCTACTTAATAATAATAATCTTTAATACAGATTTTTCAATACTATACTAACGTTATTATACAAAGATCTGATATGTTTCAGTGATAGCTGTTTCAGCTGTTTATATATCCTGTTGCTTAGCAATACAGTTTTATTGTGCCACGTATTGCCTTAGCGTTTCATTATATTGATGTAATATACAAAAAACGTGAGTAATTGAGTCACCTAAATTTTAAGCTAGTGAATGCCAGGAGAGAAAAATACAGTGAAAGTAAACCAAAAGCAAAGAGGGCAAGACAACCATCTATAGAAACACCATTGCGACCTACCGTACGTCTAATCGGTCGCATTCATGAAAAAGGTGTATGATTTGCATCTCAAAAAAAAGGAAATAAATGAAGAGAAAAGAAGCAAGTTATTGGTGCAAACAATGTGAGGTACCTTTATGTGTTGTACCATGTTTCGAAAACTATAATACAAAATATTTTTAAAAATTTGAACTTCTACTGGCTAAAATTAACGTATAATAATCATCGTCTCGCGTTCCCCTTCTGATATTCTTAAATACTTCCCCCTCTCTTACCCAAATATTTCTTTCGTGTTTTGAGTTATTCAAAAAAGAACGAGTTAGGAAAGTGTACAGCGTATGGAGTATTAGAAAGAAATGATATAGGTACTTGTACGTAGACAAATAGCGTTTTAAAGTTCTTTTGTTCATCATAAATAGTCCATTTTCTTCCTATTTAATAATACGTAATAATACGTAAGGAAACCAAAGGTATTTTTGTGAGATTGTTTATTTTAGCAACAATGATGAAATAACCATGCAAGAAAATTTCTTAGTTCAACTCGAATTAAGGCTTTCTTGTATGATTTTCTTAATAACGGCTACTCCTAGGATAATAAGGTATAGGAAAAGTAATAATCTTCTTGACTAGTTGTGCAAGTTTGATTCGAAAAATATTTTCATATGAGCAATACTTTGCGAGATATGACGGAATGTTCATTTTTGTCACCGGTAAAGTGGTACCCCTGATTGTCTTACGCCATTAGTTTTTGCGATTTTCTTATCATCTTTGATTTTAAGCTCTTAATATAAAATTTCATGAAAATCCGTTGGGTAGAAGCCGAGAACGAACATGCGGACGGACGGGCCGACAGACGGACAGACAGACGGACGGGCAGACCGACGGCTATAGGCGCTCACGCAGGAGGCGAAACGCGCCTAAAAATTAAAATATCACAATTAGTCATCGAAATTCTTACACGTTGTTTACTATCAAACGGCTGCAGAAAAGAAGTTAATATATTATGGGCACATTCTAGCTAACTGAATACTTACGCTCTTCTCCCCTTCCGCGCCTCTCTCCTCTTTCCAACTAGTCTCCTTCCCCTCCTCTTTTCACCTAGAAACAGGACAAGAAAGAACACATGGGCCGTCTGATTCATCCTCGAAACCTTGAGAAGCGTACCGTATGGACGCATATAGAGACTATATTTCGCCAGCTTGTTTACCCTCTCTTCTTGCAGTTGACCCCGCTAATCTCTGCAGCGCATGCCCGCAATGAATGCGTTAAGATAAAAAGCTTGTCTCCTCTCTCGTCGCCTTCCTATTCTCTCTTCTTCTCGCACTTCACCAATGGCGATGAAGCACTCCCAATTTCTACTTTCTCATACGAAGCATCGAGAAAGTATTGTTATCGCGAAAAAAATCGACCTCGAAATTTTTACGGAAGTATACGTTTTAGGTGTCGCTGAATCCGAAAAACTAGTTTTCGCAATGCCGTCTGTCTGTCTGTTACTGGCTCTGGAGCCTAGACGGTAGAGCGAAAATGAATACACGATCAGGAGAATTTGCAAAAGAACCTTCAGGCTATTACGAAATGGTGTCAAGATTGGCAACTCGATCTGAATATAAAGAAATGCGCCACAATGAACTTCACGCGCTCCACGAATTTCAACCGTTATCCGTACCAAATATCTGAACTAAAGCTATATTCGTCAATAGCTACAAATATCTAGGAGTAATTCTCAGTAGCAATTTGTCCAGTAGAGAGCATATCAAAACCGTAATAGCAGAATCAAGATGGTTTTGAAGGCGCATAGTGAGTATTTTCCTATAAGTTTACACGGGATTTTCGATTTTTCTGAGTGCAGGGTTTTTTCCTTCATTCCCCAAAATATTTAAATATGGACCGATTTTCTTCGTTTTGACATTATTCGACGGCTGAAACTCGATACTATTTTATCCTTGCGATACTTACATGTTACACGGTCGACGTTTTCAGAAATACGCATTCATTTTCGAAATTTTGCGGATTTTTCGTACTCATTCCGGGCGTTGCGAAGGCGACTCATTGTTGCCTCCGATTCATTTAATGCCAATTAAACCTTCAAATAGACGTAAGGAAAGGGTGATTCGCTTTCAGCTGTTGTTTAAGCATCGAAATTAATGAATCATAACAACGTAAATATTTAAGGATAATTATACTGTTGACTGCATATGGGAAGCGTTTCTAACGAATTGATCAAAGCAATCGAATCTTCGTTTCATCATTTGAATGCTGGAATCTAATCTCTTTGTAAGTAGAAACATTATATTATACATCTTTAATGCTTATTAACGCAAATAGTTGAGAAATTACGGAGGACACGTGAGACTGGCGCACAGTGGGTTTTTTTAAATTACATGGCCAAAATACAGTTAACATTTTTTTTCGAACCCAATTGCTACATTTTGCTTCCTCATTAATCAAGAAAGGAAATAACGTCATGAGTACATTGATTTTTTTGGCCAAAACTAAATTATTTATGTTCTACGATAAATGGAAATAAACATGAATACATTTATATTAAAACTACATTACTTACATAATATACTTACGAGCATATATATATATATATATACACATACATACATATATATATACTTCAGCGTTTAAATTATATTTATTACATATATAATAAAGAAAAAAAAACAAAAATTTATTTCTAAATAAAAACTAATTTTGTACAAGTTACGAAGAATAAAAATCGAAGTAAATACAGTAGCCGTAAAAACGTGTTTTAACAAGTAGGTACATATTTATCGTAATTATGCTTAAGTATCTAGCATAGGGTTAACTTGTATATTAATGAAAATAAAGTCATAAAAACATTGGTTCTTAAAATTATGTTTATAGTCTACAAGAAAAATATAAACTAATTTATATACTTATAATATTTTTACTTGCAGTAGTGGATAGTTACACTTAATACATATGCGTTAATCCTAAAAAGATTAAAACAAATGTTTTAAACAAAAATATTTTAAATTATTAATCTGACTCTGAGCAAGAGGTTTCTTCAGAATCCGTAGATGACTTCACATCTGAGTCCTCCGATTCTGCCGAAGATACGTTTGTGTCTGGAGGCATTATCATGGCTACAACTTCTCGAGGGAAGGACTTTGTCTGTCGTTTTGGAAGATGCCGAATGCTTGATATAACAGGGTATGAGGATATTAGAAGACTGCTGAAAACGTCTTCTAAATTCTTTTCTCGGGAACATTTTCTTGAAAAACCTTCACGATACGCTTTGAGGTCTTTGTTATGTGCCTCTTGTGCGTCCTCTGACAGCATTCCAATTGGTAATATTCCTGACGAAATAAGTATAGGACCGTGTATTAAGATTTTATGTACTGTGGTTGGCTTATCAAACCACCATAGTTCTCCACAAATAACTTAACTTATTAGCTCTGTCCAAAGTATATTCTTTGAATTTTTCAATGTTTATTGCATGTCCACTCGAAATAGTCAATCATTCTGAATCGTAAGATGAGCCCTTCATCTATCCCGGTTATGTTAGATGAATTTGTAGCATTTTCCAAAAAACGCCGAGCTGTCTCTCCACCGTCAGTGCTACCATAATCAGGTTTACGATGATCAACCAAAAGACCTATTTTGGCTTTAAATTTCTCTTATATTTGTTTCTTATTTTCCGCGACCATTTTATTGTCAGTGTCACTTGGAGCTTGCCACTTTCTGATGTTTAATTATAAGTAACGTGTAAAAGGCATTCGAAGAAACGAATCCACGCATGGAGTGTGGAAAGGCCAAATTTTAATGTTGAAGTGTCAATTTTTTTTGTTGTATCGCTTCTATATTGTTAAAATCTTTGGACGTGGCGTCACAAATGTAACATTTTTGTGTCGATGAAGTTGATGATACGGCATTGCAAACTTTACTGTCTACCATAGAAAATTATAAGTTATGCCTTGTTAAGAGGTGCTGTTCATCACACATCACCGAAGTTGGAATCAAGCAATTGATTTGATCTTCATTGTACTTCACTTCCTCAACAGTAACATCGACAGTTTCATGCAGAAACTGGAGTCGGATTGGTCGGAAAAAACGAGACGAAGAAGGCCGGGGATTCTGCCATACAATAATTTTGTTTGAGGAATCAGCATCGCCAACTATTAACTGAAGTGGTACCAATGATGTGAGAAAAACATTTGCATTTGCACCAGTTCCACTTTCAAATTGTTGTTTATATTGGCTCTGTCCAGAACTACCATCGCATCCCCATTTATATATTAATTGTAAACCGTTAAGTTGTTCGGTTGTTAATTTTGCCAGTACTTCTTTCTGTACTTCTGCAATACGATGAACAGAGTGGTCCAATATAGCTTGCAACCTTACTTCCAGTGAGAAGCGGTTAAGTTTGCTTTTAAATCAGAGGTAAAATGAGCCAATATGCGTTTAATGACATCTGATGACTCATGCGGAATGTTCGTCATTTCCATAACGCGGTTCTTAATACGCTCACATCTATCACTATATTTTTTTTAATCCGAAGAAAACATTTTTTCAAACATTGTCTTCCTACTCAGAGAAATACGTTCGTCGTGTGATCCTGTAAGAAAAAAAGACGTAACGCAACGAGAGTGAAACAGGATCGACCAATTTCGCCATATACAGAACAGAAATTACAGTGTGACGGAACAAATACGTTTTTTCCATAGACGTGGTAATATATGGTAAACTTTCTTACAGTTCCGTATAGCTGACAGACTGTATTATTAGACGCAATAAAAATTTCTGCCCGGTAATGCCCGATAGACAACTGAAACTCTAATTGAATTATTCGTCTTGCTGAATATTTACGAATATTTTTTGCATAATTAAACATAGAGAAAAATAAATACTAATGCAGAGAAATAGATACAAACTATGAAATAATTTTTGACATACCTCCAGGTATTGGATTCATGTAAACAAACCATTTCAGAATAAATACTACACACACAAAACAGCAGATTCCAAAGTACAAAATATCGAGAGAAATTTTGCAACCCGTCTTACTCGCTTAACAGTCAACTTTGTACTGAAGTAGGGAAGAGATAGTTACCATAGGACAGGGGTGGGCAACCTTTTTAAGTGTGCATGCAAAATCGGCAAATCTTTTATGCATAATTTTCTCACGTGCCAACCGAAATTTTGTGGAACATATTATTATTTCGTGTCTTTTAAGTATTATGAGAACCTTTTCAAATACTCAAAAATCACACTAGAGCAGTAAAATCAAAGAATATTGTATGAGTGATTATCTATACATATCTATAAAGTAAGGTGTTTGTATGTATGTATGTATGTATGTATGTATGTATGTATGTATGTATGTATGTATGTATGTATGTATGTATGTATGTATGTATGTATGTATGTATGTATGTATGTATGTATGTATGTATGTATGTATGTATGTATGTATGTATGTATGTATGTATGTATGTATGTATGTATGTATGTATGTATGTATGTATGTATGTATGTATGTATGTATGTATGTATGTATGTATGTATGTATGTATGTATGTATGTATGTATGTATGTTCTGCTAAGGCTCAGAAACTACAACACGGAGAAAAAAGAGGAAGGTGTCATATTAACGGTCATCATGTGTACGGTGGTGTAGTAAGGTTTTTAAACCGATTCGGTGTACTATTTAATTATAATAAAATATTTTCGTTTATATGGGATTTCCATTTAAAATTTTTTCGTAAATTTCTCGAATTTTTAACTCCTTACATATATATCGCAGACATATGCTCTCGCAGACTTTTTTGTGGTAAATTATCTCCTCTTTTGGAATAATTTTTTAAAAGAGGGGGTTACAGATCAAATAAGACGAATTGAAGGGAAAATCTTATTTTCATTATTGCTCAGCATTTGGATATACTTAGCAACCGATGTAAACAAATTACGTTTGAACTATAAACATATCGTTAACGTAGAATAGTTGATGAAATACTCATTTAATATCTTCTGATTTGATTGTGTTTTTCTTTCATTATCTATGGTCTTCTATACACAGGTTAATTCTGCGAATAAACATTAGTGAACTGTTTCTTTTTCTGTAATCGTGTCATTCGCATTATAGGTATGTTTGGATATAAGTTAAATTGTTTTTATATGCCTTTTGTCTTATTTTATTTCATATTTTGTTTAAGTGAAAATTACTGAAGATATATAAAGTTAAAGTTTTTGTGTTTTGTTTTATCAGTTTATCAATAAAAACTGAATTGAGCATTTCATGCTAACATGCAAGTTTTTTCCCATGCTCATCCATTTTGCGTTTCAATGATAATTAGATACTTTTTTGTAATATATAATATCGTTTTGAATTAAAAGAGTTTTATCAATAGGAAATAAGGTTCACTCTTGAGTAATTGTTATTTTAATACGAGAACTAAATTAGATTAACATCTTGAACACGTAACGCAGTGAATTTCGAAAGATTTTATTTGAATAATACTTTTGTTGAACTTTATTATGTCTTTTGAACTAAAATTAAGAATTCGTGTCTGCGGTTCCATGGGTAAAATGTAAACACTACCGATACACTCACGTAATTAATTACGTTAAAAAAGTAAAACATTTTACTACATTATTTCAAATCGATTCGTTCGAATATCTCAATCTATTATTCAATTAATTACGATGGAAAACACAATTAAGATCAATAATTTTATATCTATTTAGAGTAATAATAGGTATTCTTATTTAGGTTCTCCTGTTATTATGTTGACATACAAACTCATATTCCGCGTAATCAATATTTACTCATCACTAAGACACGCTATTTTGTGATTGTTGGTTGTTTATTTTGCAACTGAATAGAAAGCGTCAGTCGCCATCGTCAGATACATTGAGCTTTAGGAGATTATTCGTTGGTTGGTTTTGGTTAGTTTGTTGTTTTCATTTGCTTTCTTTTCGTGTCCATTTTTTGTGTTCTTTGTTTGTTTTCGTTCTTAGTTGTTCATTTTGTAGTCTATGTTTATATTCTTTGGTTGCGGTCTTGATTTTTGTTCCTTGATTACTTATTTGTCGGTTTACACCTTTTATGCCGGCTATTGGTTAGAGTTTAATTCATTTCTTTTTTCTTGGTGGTTTTTACATTGAACTTATATTCTTTGGTTGTACTCTTAATTTATGTTCCACGATTATTTATTTGTCGGTTTACATGCTTTTCTACCGGGTATTGGTAAGCGTTTAATTCATTCCGTTTTTCATGGTGGTTCTTGTAGTTTTCGTATTGGTTCGTTTCGTGTTGTTTCCACTTTATTTCAAGACTCCTAATGTAGTTTACAGAAAGGAGAGGAGAAGTTTTAGTATGTATCATTTTCTCAAGCTGTCTTCTAAGCGGGAAAAAGTTGCAGTCCGAAATGCAACCGGGCGAAGCCGGGTACGAAAAGCTAGTTGATAATACATTTCACATAGCTTTAACAATAAGTTATGTTTATGGCAATGTAAAGCAAACTTGCATTTATATCTAATAAATTAAACATATTAATTGACAATAAATACTTGCAATCCATATTTTAGTTAATTACAATTGAATTAAATCCAAATCCACGTATATACACACTTTATAAAACCGATAAATGCTTTCCGAAACACGAAAAAATATACAACATGATGGTAAAGGAGTCACGCCACGTCTGGCTGCCTGGAGAATGATGCAACACCTGAACGGGACAAAACTTGTACGTCAGTGTATCGCGGAGATAGATAGCTTGGAAATAGTTTGTTTGTTTCATTTTCTTATTACTTATTATTACTAAGACAGTTGATAGTGTTTGTTACTTTATTGTATTTTTATTTGGTATCGTTCTACTTAATACAATTGTATTCTATTAAGTTAAAATATACCATTCTAGCGAAGATGTTGGATATTTATTTATTTAATTATTTTTTAATGTGAGCCCTGCGTTGCGTGCCGGAAAAAAGTCGTTGGCGTGCCACGTTTGGCACGCGTGCCAATGGTTCCCCACCCCTGCCATAGGAACTAGTTAATTAGCTGTATTAAATGCACAAGTAGTCTCTCCTAATGACTAAGTATTCACATAAGTGATATCTGCAACTTTGTATTTTACATTATGACCACGTTTAATGAAAAAACCCCACTGTGTGGCGTGACTATTAAAGCCCGGCCATGGCCAGTAATTAATTCCAAAGGACCCGGACCATGCAGGATTCTAATCGGACTACGAAGCGTGGGAGGAACTTTTATTTATTTTTATCTCATTGTTGAGATTAGAGATTGCTATTATTGCCTCAATAATCACTGGTCAAAGGATAGAAAATTCCGATGCCTATGCTTTCACTCTTTAGCAAATTAAAATTAGAAAATAATGACTTAGAATCAACCTATGTAGGCTGTTTTAAAGAAGGTTTTACATAGTTTCTCGTTCTCATCGTCGATTTACGCATTCCGTTCGAAATTACTCACACTTAACGAAAATGTGACAGATTTAGAGGAAATATAGCACTTTTATCGATAAGTTTCCAGGACAACGAATGTCATTGTTGAGACATTAGATTCCTATTATTGTCTCAATATTCATACGTCATAGGATAGAAATACGAAGCATTTACGTATATGTATCGAGCGAGATGGAGAGAGAGAGGGAGAGGGGAGGAGAGAGAGAGTGGGGAGTGGGATTCAGGAGCATTTACGATTAGTATTTAAGAGTTTTAGATATGAAATTAATAAACTAATATTCAATAAACTTTCAAGCTTTTCTGTTTCTTTAAAAAAATGCTGGCATCATTCCTAATTTGAAATGGAAGCTTCTCTGGTATATAAATAAATAATTTCTTTTTAATATGAATGAATAATTTGATGCCTGAACTCTTAATCCAATTGCATTTAAAATGTAACATTAAAGATAAATGGAAATGTATGGGTTATTCAAAATGAAAGAATGATTAGTTAGTCATGGATTGTTTAATCATCAATTAAATATCCATTGACCGTAAATTATCAACAATAAGTACATTGGTAATCACAGGAAAATCATAATTCATGACATATTAAATATATCATTCAGTGCTTGAAATCAGTTAATAGATTAAAAACATGAACGGATTAAATATTGTGAATAATTAATACATTTCACTGCAATTTTACTTTACTAAACTAATTTCACATTCTGTTACATAACTAAAACTAAATATTTTCAAAACAATAAAAAGGGAACATTTGAATTTAAGTAAATATGTCTCCCAGTTGATTTGGAATCTAAATCTATTTTTAAAAAAAGAATATTTAATAGAATATTCTCCGGTTAGGATAATGAAATCGAAATTGATTTTTTATTCTGTTTTCATTTTCTTTGTGAATGAAACCATTTCTTCAGCTTCTCCAGGAAGATGGCGTTTTTACGGCCTTAAACTAAAAAGTCTCAATTGGACACAACCGTCCTCTTCAAATACTTCAGCTACTTTTCCTTTATTATTTAAGATGCTGAATAAAGTTTTGTAAAATGTATCAGACAAAGTCCTTTTAAGTTCTTCCAGGAATAAAGAAGAGTTATGATAGTTATACTTTAAATGACTTATTATTCTGTGCAGGAATGTGTCCCCGTCTTCATTTTTACTAAGTACAAATCTATCAAACTGTTTAGGATCCAGCACTTCAGAGATAAAATGCAAGATGTCGAAGAAGAAGGTCATACGGTCATTAGACATGATATAACAGGTCATCAAGTGTAGACAGGTATTTCCATTGTCATCTGGTTTCATTATCTATTCTCTCACATCTTCCTCACCGATATAGTCCTTGAGAATTATTCCCACATCTCTAAGGTTACTTATTATGAGAGCTCTCATGTGGAAAACCGTCTTACCCTGACCTGCTACGCTCATTGCAAACTTTTTCAATTGCTCCTGATTCATGTAATTCTTTGCATATTTCAAAATCTCCTCAAACATACTGATGTCCTCGTTTTCAGAGGCAAAGTGCAGAATGTTTTTCCCAAATTTATTTAATTGGAGAAGAATTTCATCAATCGGACGATTGTCGAATTCTCTCACGTAATTCAATACAGACATTAGTTCATCACCCTTTCTACATTCAGCCATGACATAAATGAAGTTCTCACCCCAATTATTCACCTCCATAATAAGACGGGTGAAATTATCACCACTAATGTAACTATTCAACATTCTTAAAACATCCATTAATGAACCAATTTTCTCGTTTGTAGAGGCAAGATGAAGAATGGTTTGTTCATCATTGTCTCTCTTGAGAAGAACTTCAACCAGCAGACCAATTTCGATGCAATCTTTCAGATATGTCAGAGTTTCTATCATTTCATCACCCGTTCTCCCCCAAGCCATGGAATGAATGAAATTCACACCACCATTGTTTGTCCAAGTAATCAGTTTATCGAATGCTTTCTTTTCTAGCAGTTCTCTCCCATGTTTTACAGTTGATAGGATATTATTGTTGTATGCACATTCATGAAAGATGGAATAACCCTTACCATTTATATTTGTGATATACTCCATGAGAACATCCTTCCCAAAAATTCTTTTTAACTGTCTTATCAAGAAAGTGAGGACACCTTCATCCGGGTTATAACAAGCATAAAAATAGATATTCGTCTCTCACCTCATGCAGCCTTTTTGTCAGTTCAATTCTTTGTGTATCATTAATTATTTCCTCTTTTTCAGTCACTCCTTCTGTGTTCACGAGCTGACCTTCGATGGATGAGAGGTTTTCCTGCTCCCAATACGATCCTAATGACATGTAGCCTTGAGGATTTCCTCCAAATCTTTTGAGGATCCCAATCCAAATATACCCAGCAAATACTCTAAACTAGAATTAGAAAAATTGAAAAATTTTTACTGAGAGTTGAAAAAAGTATGGAAACGAAATTCATTTTTACTATACTAAATTTAAGGAATATTTTGATTAAATTTCTTGCATTGGCAGTGAACTTGTCCAAGTACTTTTGACTGCTGTGTCGTTCCAAAGATCTAAGTAGTCCTTCCCAAATATGCCTACATGTCTTATGTCAGTATCATTCAGGTTAAGTTTTTCAAAGAACTTGCAAAACACATCGCAGCAATCGAAATGTTTGTAAAAGTTCTCACCTAGTGAGAACCAATGATGATTTTTCTTTTCTTGAAAAGCTCCGTCAAGTAATATTCTGACAAAAGCGTATTCCGGCTCGAGGAGGACTTTTTTTAACAAATCCTTATCGAGATTCCCATTCCTTATCCTGTCTAAAATGGATTCTGCGAAAAAGTATTCCGCGAAGGTCCTGTGTAGGAAATTCGGATGACCTCCCACTTCAGTTACTAGGCCAATATTTTGTGCTTTTTTGTACAACTTTTCCTTTGCCAATGTTTGGATGAGGAATTCAACTTTCTGAATGATGCAACATGCGAGCTTCCTGTGAAACTTTCCAATTTCCTCCATCTCCCCCTCTTGCCTCTCCTTCGTGGCCACATACTGCTGCTTGTCTTGACATTTTTCTCAGAAGTAAATTTCCAATTTCATGCAATAAAAGTTGGAGTAAACTGCATAGATATTGGTGAATACGTCGATATTAAGTTTCTCTTTGTAGGCTGCATCCCCAATCATCGAGAGATGCAATGGTGATCCAGCGAATTCGTCTTTGTCCATGAGCGAATTACGCGTTCCATTTAGCAGACTTCTAGCGGATGGAGTGAGATTTAGTTCTTTCATTTTTGAACGAAGGTCTTTGAGAAAGGACACATTGGATATTTTTTTACCATCCATGTCCGTCAAACCCTCCGAATTGTGATGCTGCTTTAAATGATTTTTAATTCTATTGAGGATAACGTTACTTTTGTGGCTGGCTTTCTCGGTTGTTTCTTCTGAAGTTTCCTGCCATTCACTGGGTCCTTTGGGTTCTTCCTTCTCTGATGGATTTGGCATCTGTTCGAGAATATCCTTGATATTTTTAATTGCTTTCCTGCTGGACACCTCCGAATCTTCATTGCCTGATAATGTCAATTTGTGTTGCCAGTACTTACCTAGAAATCTCTCCTGCTCTTCACGTGTCAACCTCCGGATACTGTATGAAGAGACATCCATTTAAACTTGTAAATCAACTCTTTCGTGATTTTTGGTGCATATTCGAAGGTACACAATTTTCAATTCCTTGAGAGTTCGCATTTAGATTCAATACACTGGGTTTGTATGAAGGGCAGATCTCGTCGAATCCGTCGAAGAAGATGGTCTTCTTTGCTTTGCCAATTAGAAAGAATTTGAACAATTTTTTCTGTAGCCGTGTTTCGATCCCTACGATAATAATAAAGAGAGATAAAACATCATCTTCCTTGCTCTCTCCATCGATATTTCCCCAACCTCTCGGATTATATTTGTCATCCGCGTAATCGTTCAAATCTATCCTACATATCCATGAATTTTCTACCTTTTTAATGAGAGCGGTGGTCACCGTCGTTTTCCCCATTCCGGGGTCATCAGATAACAAGATGACCTTGGAATTATCCTTAGTAATTTCCAATTCGGTGAGTACCTCCGTCTTGAAATATTTCTCAAACACCATCTTACTCCCTCTCGACATTCTCCAATAAAACTTTTTCTCACTGTAATTCAGCCAGTGAATATCTGTTCGTTTTCCGGCGAGAGATTTATAGAAAGCCTTCTCTGCTGTTTCTTTGTCATTGTGTAAAAAAATGCTTTTTCCTTCCTGCATTTCTTCATCCTTTTCTTTAATGAATTGGCATTTACTCTGGACCTTTCTGAGTTACTCGAGATGTTCTTCACGGATTCCAGTTATTAGAAACAAACATCTAATACCTGCTTCTTTTTTGAAAATCGAACTGTCGATTGCGTGTCTCTCGAATGACCTTACCAAATAAAAATTTTCATTGTACCCTTCTGATTTTGTCCCAACAACATTTTCAAAAACCAATTTATCCCGATTTGTCAGCCACAGCAAATCTTTCGGGTTTATCATTTCAGAAATTTCTTCATTTGTGATAATCTCATTCAGCTGCTTACTCGTTCTGTTGAACCTCACATCTTTCTCCATTATCGATTTCTTGAATGTCGCTGACAAATCTTTCCATTCATAGGTCAGGGGATTTTCCTGCCACTGATGTTTGATTCCTTCGCATTGTTGGTCCACTATTATAATCACCTTCTTATTTGTCTTCCTTAGGATTTCAGCGCCGGGTATCTCCTCCTCATTCTTCAGAATTCTATCAAAACACGAACAAATGATTGCCAAATCAATTATCTTGAGATCTTTGATTAAGACCATGCAATGGCAAACATTAGAACGGAAGGCTCTTAGGATGTTTTCGCTGTTTTCGAAGAAACAGCTAAGCTTAAAGAAAAGGCACCGTTTTTCCACTTGGACTGCGAATTTTACGGAAAGTTCATAATACACGTGCATAAAAGAGAGCTTAACGTTAGACGTCAGTAATATTGAAACATTTTTTAAGGAATTCAAGTGACCCTTGAAACTTGAAATGTCCTCATTAAAGTGCTGACATCCCATTTCTATCTGCTGAATGCAGTGTTGATTTTTTTGTATTGATCTGATGAGTGAAAATGGTTTCTTGTAAAAGGACTTGTGGGAATAACTGTTACAGTCAGGAATGATATACTGTTCACATAAATCATACAATTCAGGAACCTGTTCGTTTAGGATCTTGGATCCGTTCTCCTCTCCATGCGTTGCCAATATGTGTGGTACTCTTACGATCAATTCCGAATGCCACTCGTTCTCCTTATACCATCTCAAAACATCCTTAATTATATCATCCATTTCTTTAGGTTTTTGATCCATGTATCCAACAATTCCCTTACTTTATAAATTTTTTCCAATTTGTCACGTACATCTTCTACAATTATTCCAAAATCCTTCTCCCCTCAGTCTCAGATTTTCCATAGGGCTTTGCGTCGTTTTTATATAATAGATTCATTGCCGCATGGCATACTTCGTGTGCTATAGATCCAGGTACTACATCGTCCACGTCATCCTTGAATTTTTCTGCCACGATGTTTATCATGAATTCGTCAGTTAGAGTCAAACCGTAAGCTTCCATTGCGAATCGTTGGCAGATCCTTTCGGTATAATCACTGTCGAAAACATATACCAAATCGCAGTATTCGTATTCCAACACATTCATGAGCGAACGAATTAATTTGTACTCACTCAGTTTGTCATAGAATTCCTTTATTACATCAGACCTTTTCTGGGTGAACTACCCGATGACACTTGTAGAGACCATCAAGTTGTTGATGTGAGAATTATTGCCCTTGAGGAAATAATCTTCCATTAACAAACTTAATTCCTCTTTCGCCGCATGGTTTAAATTATAATATTTCTCTTCGTCGCAATTCAGTTTCAACTTCGTTTTTTACTTACTGTATGTAGCGCTGTTTATTCACTTTCCTATCTTACGTATTCGTTTCATTAATTTGAGTCTAATTCAGTTTCAACTTCGTTTTTTACTTATTTTATGTAGCGCTGTTTATTCACTTTCCTATCTTACGTATTCATATCATTAATTTGACGCTAATTCAGTTCCAAATTCGTTTTTTACTTATTATATGTAGCGCTGTTTATTCACTTTCCTATCTTACGTAATCGTTTCATTAATTTGAGGCTAATTCAGTTTCAACTTCGTTTTTTACTTATTTTATGTCTGTTTATAAAATTTACTATCTTACGTATTCGTTTCATTAATTTGAGCTAATTCAGATTCCACTTCGTTTTTTACTTATTTTATGTAGCGCTATTTATTAACATTACTATCCTACGTATTCGATTAATTAATTTGAGGCGATTTCATTTTCAACTTCGTTTTTTACTTATTTTATGTAGTGCTGTTTATTCACTTTCCTATCTTACGTATTCGTTTCATTAATTTGAGTCTAATTCAGGTTCAACTTCGTTTTTGACTTATTTTATGTAGCGCTGTTTATTAACATTACTATCTTACGTATTCGTTTCATTAATTTGAGGCTAATTCCGTGTCAACTTCGTTTTTCCTTATTTTATGTAGCGCTGTTTATTCACTTTCCTATCTTACGTATTAGTTGCATTAATTTGAGGCTAATTCAGTTTCATTTTCGTTTTTTACTTATTTTATGTAGAGCTGTTTATTCACTTTCCGATCTTACGTATTCGATTCATTAATTTGAGGGAAAATCAGTTTCAACTTTGTTTTTTACTTATTTTATGTAGCGCTGTTTATTAACTTTCCTATCTTACGTATTCCTTTCATTAATTAGAGGATAATTTAGTTTCAACATCGTTCTTTACTTATTATATATAGCGCCTTTTATTAACTTTCCTATTTTCAGTATTCGTACATTAATTTGAGTCTAATTCAGTATCAATTTCGTTTTTCACTTATTTTATGTAACGCTGTTTTTTAACATTCCTATCTTTCGTATTCGTTTAATTAATGTGAGGCTAATTCAGTTTCAGCTGCGTTTTTTACTTATTATATGCAGCGCTGTTTATTATCTTTCCTATCTTATGTATTCGTTTCATTATTTTGAGGCTAAATCAGTTTCAACTTCGTTTTCTACTTATTTTATGTAGCGGCATTTATTAACTTTACTATCTTACGTATTCGTTTCATTAATTTGAGGTCAATTCAGTTTCGACTTCGTTTTTTCTTATTTTATGTAGCGCTGTTTATTAACTTTACTATCTTACGTATTCGTTTGGTTAATTTGTGGGTAATTCAGTTTCAACTTCGTTTTTTACTTATTTTATGTAGGGCTGTTTATTAACTTTCCTATCTTACGTATTCGTTTCATTTATTTGATGCTAATTTAGTTTCAACTACGTTTTTTACTTATTATATGCAGCGCTGTTTATTCACATTCCTATGTTACGTATTCGTTTCATTAATTAGACGCTAATTCAGTTTCAACTTCGTTTTTACTTATTATATGCAGCGCTGTTTATTCCCTTTTCTATCTTACGTATTCGTTTCATTAATTTGAGGCTAATTCAGTTTGAACTTCCTTGTTTGCTTATTGTATGACGAGTTGTTTATTCACTTTTGTATCTTACGTTTAGGTTTCATTAATTTGAGCCCAATTCTGTTTCAACTACGTTTTTTGCTTATTATCTGTTGCGCTGTTTATTCACTTTCGTATCTTACGGTTTCGTTTCTTTAATTTGAGGCTAATTCTGATTCAAATTCTTTTTTTACTTATTTTATGTAGCGCTGTTTATTAACATTCATATTCTGCGTATTCGTGTCATTAATTTGAGGCTAATTCAGTTTCCCCTTGATTTTTTACTTATTTTATGTAGCGCTGTTTATTAACATTCCTATCTTACGTATTCGTTTCATTAATTTGAGGTTAATTCAGTTTCAAATTCATTTTTTACTTATTTTATGTAGCGCTGATTATTAACTTTACTATCCTACATATTCGTTTCAATAATTGAGGCTAATTCAGTTTTAACTTCGTTTTGTACTTATTTTATGTAGCGCTGTTAATTCACTCTCCTATCTTACGTATTCGCTTCTTTAATTTGAGGCTAGTTCAGTTTCAAATTCGTTTTCTACTTTTTTTATGTAGCGCTGTTTATTAATTTTACTATCTTTCGTATTCGTTTCATTAATTTGAGGCTAATTCAGTTTTAACTTCGTTTTTTACTTATTATATGTAGCGCTGTGTATTAACTTTCCTAACGTACGTATTCATTTCATTAATTTGAGGCTAATTTGCTTTCATCTTCGTTTTTTACTTATTTTATATAGTGATGTTTATTCACTTTCCTATTTTAAGTATTCGTTTCGTAAATTTGAGGCTAATTCAGTATCAAATTCGTTGTTTACTTATATTATGTAGCGCTGCTTATTCATTTTCCTATCTTACGTATTCGTTTCATTAATTTGAGGCTAATTCAGTTTCATCTTCGTCTTTTTTACATATTTTATGCAGAGCTGTTTATTCACTTTCCTATCTGACGTATTCGTCTCATTAATTTGAGGCTAATTCAGTTTCAACTTCGTTTTTTACTTATTTTATGTAGCGCTGTTTATTCACATTCCTATCCTACGTATTCGTTTCATTAATTTGAGGTTAACTCAGTTTCAAATTCGTTTTTTACTTATTTTATGTAGCGCTGTTTATTCACTTACCTATCTTACGTATTCGTTTCATTAATTTGAGGCTAATTACGTTGGAACTTCGTTTTTTGCTGATTGTATGATGAGCTGTTTATTCACTTTCGTATCTTACATTTTAGTTACTTTATTTTGAGTCCAATTCAGTTTCAACTTCGGTTTTTGCTTATTATATGCCGCGCTGTTTATTCACTTTCGTATCTTAAGTTTTCGTTTCTTTAATTTGAGGGTAATTCAGATTCAAATTCGTTTTTTATTTTTTTTATGTCGGGCTATTTATTAATTTTACTATCCTACATATTCGTTTCAATAATTTGAGGAAAATTTAGTTTCAACTTTGTTTTTTACTTATTTTATGTAGCGCTGTTTGTTAACTTTCCTATCTTACGTATTCGTTTCATTAATTTGAGGTTAATTCTGTTTTAACTTCGTTTTTTACTTATTTTATGTAGCGCTGTTTATTCACTTTCCTATCTTACGTATTCGTTTCTTTAATTTGAGGCTAGTTCAGTTTCAAATTCGTTTTCTGCTTATTTTATGTAGCGCTGTTTATTAACTTTATTATCTTACGTATTCGTTTCATTAATTTGAGGCTAATTGAGTTTTAACTTCGTTTTTTACTTATTATATATAGCGCTGTTTATTAACTTTCCTATCTTGCGTATTCATTTCATTAATTTGAGGCTAATTTGCTTTCATTTTCGTTTTTTACTTATTTTATATAGAGATGTTTATTCACTTTCCTATCTTAAGAATTCGTTTCGTTAATTTGAGGCTAATTCAGATTCAACTTCGTTGTTTACTTATTTAATGTAGCATTGATTATTCACCTTCCTATCTTCTGAATTCGTTTCATTCATTTGAGGCTAATTCAGATTCATCTTCGTTTTTTACTTATTTTATATAGAACTGTTTATTCACTTTCCTATCTTACGTATTCGTTTCATTAATTTGAGGCTAATTCAGTTTTAACTTCGTTTTTTACTTATTATATGTAGCGCTGATTATTCAGTTTCCTATCTTAATTAAGTTTCAACATTGTTTTATACTTCTTTTATGTAGCGCTGTTTATTAACATACCAATCTTACGAATTCGTTTCATTTATTTGAGGCTAATTCAGTTTTAACTTCGTTTTTTACTTATTATATGTAGCGCTGCTTTTTAACTATCCTATCTTAGGTATTCGTTTCATTAATTTGAGTCTAATTCAGTATAAACTTCGTTTTTTACTTATTTTATGTAACGCTGTTTATTAACTTTCCTATCTTACCTATTCGTTTGGTTAATTTGAGGGTAATTCAGTTTCAACTTCGTTTTTTACATATTTTAGGTAGGGCTGTTTATTAACTTTCCTATCTTACGTATTCGTTTTATTAATTTGAGGCTAATTTAGTTTAACTTCGTTCTTTACTTATTATATGCAGCGCTGTTTAATCACATTCCTATCTTTCGTATCCATTTCATTAATGTGAGGCTAATTCAGTTTCAACAACGTTTTTTACTTATTATATGCAGCGCTGTTTATTTTCTTTCCTCTCTTATGTATTCGTTTCATTAATTTGAGGCAAATTCAGTTTCAACATCGTTTTCTACTTATTTTATGCAGCGCTGTTTATTAACTTTACTATCTTAAGTATTCGTTTCTTTAATTTGAGGATAATTCAGTTTCAACTTCTTTTTTACTTATGTTATGTAGGGCTGTTTATTAACTTTACTATTTTACGTATTCGTTTGGTTAATTTGAGGGTAAATCAGTTTCAACTTCGTTTTTTATATTTTATGTAGGGCTGTTTATTAACTTTCCTATTTACGTATTCGTTTCATTAATTTGAGGCTAATTTATTTTAACTTCGTTTTTTACTTATTATATGCAGCGCTGTTTATTCACATTCCTATCTACCGTATTCGTTTCATTAATTAGACGCTAATTCAGTTTCAACTTCGTTTTTTACTAATTCTATGCAGCGCTGTTTATTCACTTTCCTATCTTACGTATTCGTTTCATTAATTTGAGGCTACTTCATTTTGAACTTCGTTTTTTGCTTATTGTATGACGAGCTGTTTATTCACTTTTGTATCTTAGGATTTTGTTTCATTAATTTGAGTCCAATAGAGTTTCAACTACGTTTTTTACATATGATATGCCGCGCTGTTTATTCACTTTCGTATCTTACGTTTTAGTTACTTTAATTTGAGTCCAATTCAGATTCAACTTCGTTTTTTGCTTATTATATGTCGCGCTGTTTATTCACTTTCGTATCTTACGTTTTCGTTTCTTTAATTTGAGGCTAAATCAGTTTCAACGTCGTTTTTTACTTATTTTATGTAGCGCTGTTTATTAACTTTCATATTCTGCGTATTCGTATCATTACTTTGAGGCTAATTCATTTTCCACTTTGTTTTTTACTTATTTTATATAGCGCTGTTTATTAACTTTCTTATCATACATATTCGTTTCATTATTTTGAGGTTAATTCAGTTTCAAATTCGTTTTTTACTTATTTTATGTAGCGCTGTATATTAACTTTACTATCCTACATATTCGTTTCAATAATTTGAGGACAATTCAGTTTCAACTTTGTTTTTTACTTATTTTATGTTGCGCTGTTTATTAATCTTCCTATCTTACGTATTCGTTTCATTAATTTGAGGCTAATTCAGTTTTAACTTCGTTTTTTTCTTATGTTATGTAGCGCTGTTTATTCACTTTCCTATCTTACGTATTCGTTTCCTTAATTTGAGGCTAGTTCAGTTTCAAATTCGTTTTCTACTTATTTTTTGTAGCGCTGTTTGTTAACTTTATTATTTTACGTATTCGTTTAATTAATTTGAGGCTAATTGAGTTTTAACTTCGTTTTTTACTTATTTAATGTAGCTCTGTTTATTAACTTTCCTATCTTACGTATTCATTTCATTAATTTGATTCCAATTCGCATTCATCTTCGTTTTTTACTTATTTTATATAGAGATGTTTATTCACTTTCCTATCGTAAGTATTCGTTTCGTTAGTTTGACGCTAATTCGGTTCAACTTCGTTGTTTACATATTTTATGTAGCGCTGTTTATTCACTTTCCTATCGTACGAATTCGTTTCATTAATTTGAGGCTAAATCAGTTACATTTTCCTTTTTTATTTATTTTATACAGAGATGTTTATTCATTTTCCTATCTTACGTATTCGTTTCATTAAATTGAGGCTAATTCAGTTTCAAATTCGTTTTTTACTTATTTTATTTAGCGCTGCTTATTCACTATTCTGTCTTATGTTTTCGATTTATTATTTTGAGTGTAATTCAGTTCCATCTTCGTTTTTTACAAATTTTATGTAGCGCTGTTTATTCACTTTCCTATCTTATGTATTCGTTTCGTTGATTTGAGGCTAATTCAATTTCAACTTCGTTTTTTACTTATATTTTGAAGCGCTGGTTATTCACTATCCTATCTTACGTATTCGTTTCATTAATTTGAGGCTAATTTAATTTCATCTTCGTTTTTTACTTATTTTATATAGAGCTGTTTATTAACGTTCCTATCTTACGTATTCCTTTCATTAATTTTAGGCTAATTCAGTTTTAAATTCGTTTTTAACTTATTTAATGTAGCGCACTTTATTAACTTTCCTATCGTATGTATTCGTTTCATTAATTTGTGGCTAATTAATTTTCAACTTATTTTATGTAGAGCTGTTTATTAACTTTCCTATCTTTCGTATTCGTATCATTAATTTGAATCTAATTCAGTATCAACTTCGTTTTTTACTTATTTTATATAACGCTGTTTTTTAACTTTCGTATCTTATGTATACGTTTCTTTAATTTGAGGCTAATTCAGTTTCAACTTCCTTTTTTTACTTATTATATGCAGCGCCGTTTATTATCTTTCCTATCTTACCTATTCGTTTCATTAATTTGATGCTAATTCAGTTTCAACTTTCTTTTTTACTTGTTTTATGTAGCGCTGTTTATTAATTTTCCTATCTTACGTATTCTTTTCATTAATTTGAGGCTAATTCAGTTTTAAATTCGTTTTTAATTTATTTAATGTAGCGCACTTTATTAACTTTCCTATCATATGTATTCGTTTCATTAATTTGTGGCTAATTAATTTTCAACTTATTTTATGTAGAGCTGTTTATTAACTTTCCTATCTTTCGTATTCGTATCATTAATTTGAATCTAATTCAGTATCAACTTCGTTTTTTACTTATTTTATATAACGCTGTTTTTTAACTTTCGTATCTTACGAATTCGTTTCATTAACTTGACGCTAATTCAGTTTCAACTTCGTTTTTTACTTAATTTATGAAGCGGTGTTTATTCACCTTTCTGTCTTACGTATTCGTTTCAATAATTTGTGGCTAATTCTGTTTCAACTTCGTTTTTTACTTATTTTATGTAGCGCTGTTTATTCACTTTTCTGTCTTACGTATTCGTTTCAATAATTTGAGGCTAATTCAGTTACAACTTTGTTTTTTACTTGTTTTATGTAGCGCTGTTTATTAATTTACCTATCTAACATATTCCTTTCATTAATTTGAGGCAAGTTTAATTTCAACTTCGTTTTTTATTTATTTTATGTAACGCTGTTTATTCACTTTCCTGTCTTACGTATTCGTTTCAATAATTTGATGCTAATTCAGTTTCAACATCGTTTTTACTTATTTTATGTAGCGCTGTTTATTAACTTTCCTATCATGCATATTCGTGTCATTAATTTGGGTCTAATTCAGTTCCAACTTCGTTTTTTACTTATTTAATGTAGCGCTCTTTATTCACTTTCCTATCTTACGTATTCGTTTCATTAATTTGAGGCTAATTCTGTTTCAAATTTGTTATTTACTTGCTTTATGTAACGCTGTTTATTAATTTTCCTATCTTACGTATTCCTTTCATTAATTTGAGGCTAATTCAGTTTTAACTTCGTTTTTTACTTATTTTATGTAGCGCTCTTTATTAACTTTCCTATCTTATGTATTCGTTTCATTAATTTGAGGCTAATTCAGTGATAACTTCGTTTTTTGCTTATTATATGCAGCGCTGTTTATTCACTTTCCTATCTTACGTATTCGTTTCTTAAATTTGAGGTTAATTCAAATTCAACTTCGTTTTTTAATTATTTTATGTAGCGCTGTTTATACACTTTTCTGTCTTACGTATTCGTTTCGATAATTTGAGGCTAAATCAGTTTCAACTTCGTTGTTTACTTATTTTATGTAGCGCTGTTTATTACCTTACCTATCCTACGTATTCGTTTCACTAATTTGAGGTGATTTCATTTTCAACTTCGTTTTTTACTTATTTTATTTATCGCTGTTTAGTATCTTTCCTATCTTTCGTATTCGTTTCATTAATTTGAGGGTAATTCAGTTTAGCCTCGTTTTTTAAATATTTTTGGTAGCGCTGATTATTCAGTTTCCTTTCTTACGTTTTCGTTTCATTAATTTGAGGTCAATTGAGTTTCAACTTCGTTATTTACTGAATATATGTAGCCCTACATATTAACTTTACTATCCTACATATTCGTTTCATTATTTTGAGGGCAATTCAGTTTCAACTTTGTTTTTTACTTATTTTATGGAGCGCTGTTTATTAACTTTCCTATCCTACGTATTTCTTTCATAAATTTGAGGCTAATTCAGTTTTAACTTCGTTTTTTACTTATTATATTTAGCGCTGTTTATTAATTTTCCTATCTTACGTATTCGTTTCATTAATTTGAGTCTATTTCAGTATCAACTTTTTCTTACTTATATTATGTAGTGCTGTTTATTAACTTTCCTATCTTACGTTTTCGTTTCATTAATTTTCGGCTAATTCAGGTTAATCATCGTTTTTTACTTATTTTATGTGGAGATGTTCATTCACTTTCTTATCTTACGTATTCGTTTCATTAATTTGTGGCTAATTCAGTTTCAACTTCCTTTTTTTACTTATTATATGCAGCGCTGTTTGATATCTTTCCTATCTTACATATTCGTTTCATTAATTTGAAGCTAATGCAGTTTCAACTTTGTTTTTTACCTGTTTTATGTAACGCTGTTTATTAATGTTCCTATCTTACGTATTCCTTTCATTAATTTGAAGCTAATTCAATTTTAACTTCGTTTTTATCTTATTTAATGTAGCGCTCTTTATTAACTTTCATATCTTATGTATTCGTTTCATTAATTTGTGGCTAATTCAGATTCAAATTCGTTTTACACTTATTTTATGTAGCGTTGTTTATTCACTTTTCTGTCTTACGTATTGGTTTCAATAATTTGAGGCAAATTCTGTTTCAACTTCGTTTTTTACTTATTTTATGTAGCGCTGTTTATTCACTTTTCTGTCTTACGTATTCGTTTCAATAATCTGAGGCTAATTCAGTTTCAACTTTGTTTTTTACTTGTTTTATGTGGCGCTGTTTATTAATTTTCCTATCTTACGTGTTCCTTTCATTAATTTGAGGCTAGTTCAGTTTCAACTTCGTTTTTTATTTATTTAATGTAACGCTGTTTATTCACTTTCCTGTCTTACGTATTCGTTTCAATAATTTGATGCTAATTCAGTTTCAACATCGTTTTTACTTATTTTATGTAGCGCTGTTTATTAACTTTCCTTTCATGCGAATTCTATTCATTAATTTGGGTCTAATTCAGTTCCAACTTCGTTTTTTACTTATTTAATGTAGCGCTCTTTATTCACTTTCCTATCTTACGTATTCGTTTCATTAATTAGAGGCTAATTCTGTCTCAAATTTGTTTTTTACTTGCTTTATGTAACTCTGTTTATTAATTTTCCTATCTTACGTATTCCTTTCATTAATATGAGGCTAATTCAGTTTGAACTTCGTTTTTTGCTTATTGTATGACGCGCTGTTTATTCACTTTTGTATCTTACGTTTTAGTTTTTGAGTACAATTCAGTTTCAGCTATGTTTTTGGCTTATTATTTGTCGAGCTGTTTATTCACTTTCCTATCTTATGTATTCGTTTCGTTAATTTTAGGTTAATTCAGTTTCAACTTCGTTGTTAACTTGTTTATGTAGCGCTAGTTATTCACTTGACCATCTTACGTATTCGTTTCATTAATTGAAGGCTAATTTATTTTCATTTTCGTTTTTTACTTATTTTATATAGAGCTGTTTATTCACTTTCCTATATTACGTATTCGTTTCATTAATTTGAGGCTAATTCAGGTTAATCATCGTTTTTTACTTATTTTATGTAGAGCTGTTTAATCACTTGCTTATCTTACGTATTCGTTTCATTAACTTGTGGCTAATTCAGTTTAGGGTTCGTTTTCTACTTATTTTATGTAGCGCTTTTTATTAACTTTACTTTCGTACGTATTCGTTTCGTTAATTTGCGGGTAATTCATTTTAACTTCGTTTTTTACTTATTTTAAGTAGCGCGGTTTATTAACTTTCCTATCTTAGGTATTCGTTTCTTTAATTTGAGGTTAGTTCAGTTTCATCTTCGTTTTTTACTTATTTTATATAGAGCTGTTTATTCACTTTCCTATCTTACGTATTCGTTTCATTAATTTGAGGCTAATTCAGGTTAATCTTCGTTTTTTACTTATAATATGTAGAGCTGTTTATTCACTATCCTATCTTACGTATTCGTTTCATTACTTTGACGGTTATTCAGGTTCAATTTCGTTTTTTACTTATTTTATTTAGCGCGGTTTATTCACATTACCGTCTTACGTATTCGTTTCAATAATTTGAGGCTAATTCAGTTTCAACTTCGTTTTTTACTTATTTTCTGTAGCGCTGTTTATTAGCTTTCCTATCTTACGTATTCGTTTCATTAATTTGAGTCTAATTCAGATTAAACATCGTTTTTTACTTATTTTATGTTGCGCTGTTTATTAACTTTCCTATCTTAGGTATTCGTTTCATTAATTTGAGGCTAATTTATTTTCAACTTCGTTTTTTAATTATTATATTCAGCGCTGTTTATTCATATTCCTATCTTATGTATTCGTCTCGTTAATTTGAGGTTAATTCAGTGTCAACTTCGTTTTTTACTTATTTTATGTAACGCTGTTTATTAGCTTTCCTATCTTGGGTATTCGTTTCGTTAATTTGAGGGTAATTCAGCTTCAACATCGTTTTTTACTTATTTTATATAGAGCTGTTTATTCACTTTCCTATGTTACGTATTAGTTTCATTAATTTGAGGCTAATTCATTTTAAACTTGGTTTTTTAATTATTTTAGGTTGCGCTGTTTATTCACTCTTCTGTCTTATGTTTTCGTTTCCATAATTTCAGTCTAATTTAGTTTCATCTTCTTTTTTTACGTATTTTATGTAGCGCTGTCTATTCACTTTCCTATCTTATGAATTCGTTTCGTTAATTTGACGCTAATTCAATTTCAACTTCGTTTTTTACTTTTTTTTGAAGCGCCGGTTATTCACTATCCTATCTTACGTATTCGTTTCATTAATTTGAGGCTAATTTAATTTCATCTTCGTTTTTTACTTATTTTATATAGAGCTGTTTATTCACTTTCCTATCTTAGGAATGCGTTTCATTAATTTGAGTCTAATTCAGGTTATCTACTTTTTTTACTTATTTTATGTAGCACTGTTTATTCACTTCCCTCTCTTTCGTATTCGTATAATTAATTTGAGACTAATTCATTTTCAACCATGTTTTTTACTTGTTTTATTTAGCGCTGTTTATTAATTTTCCTATCTTACGTATTCCTTTCATTAATTTGAGGCTAATTCAGTTTTAAATTCGTTTTTAACTTATTTAATGTAGCGCACTTTATTAACTTTCCTATCATATGTATTCGATACATTAATTTGTGGCTAATTAATTTTCAAATTATTTTATGTAGAGCTGTTTCTTAACTTTCCTATCTTTCGTATTCGTATCATTAATTTGAATCTAATTCAGTATCAACTTCGTTTTTTACTTATTTTATATAACTCTGTTTTTTAACTTTCGTATATTATGTATTCGTTTCTTTAATTTGAGGCTAATTCAGTTTCAACTTTGTTTTTTACTTGTTTTATGTGGCGCTGTTTATTCACTTTTCTGTCTTACGTATTCGTTTCAATAATTTGAGGCTAATTCAGTTTCAACTTTGTTTTTTACTTGTTTTATGTAGCGCTGTATATTAATTTACCTATCTAACATATTCCTTTCATTAATTTGAGGCTAGTTTAGTTTCAACTTCGTTTTTTATTTATTTTATGTAACGCTGTTTATTCACTTTCCTGTCTTACGTATTCGTTTCAATAATTTGATGCTAATTCAGTTTCAACATCGTTTTTACTTATTTTATGTAGCGCTGTTTATTAACTTTCCTTTCATGCGAATTCTATTCATTAATTTGGGTCTAATTCAGTTCCAACTTCGTTTTTTACTTATTTAATGTAGCGCTCTTTATTCACTTTCCTATCTTACGTATTCGTTTCATTAATTAGAGGCTAATTCTGTCTCAAATTTGTTATTTACTTGCTTTTTGTAAAGCTGTTTATAAATTTCCTATCTTACGTATTCCTTTCATTAATTTGAGGCTAATTCAGTTTTAACTTCGTTTTTTGCTTATTGTATGACGCGCTGTTTATTCACTTTTGTATCTTACGTTTTAGTTTCTTTAATTTGAATCCAATTCAGTTTCGGCTACGTTTTTTGCGCTGTATATTACCTTACCTATCCTACGTATTCGTTTCACTAATTTGAGGTGATTTCATATTCAACTTCGTTTTTAACTTATTTTATTTATCGCTGTTTAGTATCTTTCCTATCTTTCGTATTCGTTTCATTAATTTGAGGGTAATTCAGTTTCGCCTCGTTTTTTAAATATTTTTGGTAGCGCTGATTATTCAGTTTCCTATCTTACGTTTTCGTTTCATTAATTTGAGTTCAATTGAGTTTCAACTTCGTTATTTACTGAATATATGTAGCCCTACTTATTAACTTTACTATCCTACATATTCGTTTCATTAATTTGAGGGAATTCAGTTTCAACTTTGTTTTTTACTTATTTTATGGAGCGCTGTTTATTAACTTTCCTATCTTACGTATTTCTTTCATAAATTAGAGGCTAATTCAGTTTTAACTTCGGTTTTTACTTATTATATGTAGCGCTGTTTATTAATTTTCCTATCTTACCTATTCGTTTCATTAATTTGAGTCTATTTCACTATCAACTTTTTTTTACTTTTATTATGTAGCGCTGTTTATTAACTTTCCTATCTTACGTTTTCGTTTCATTAATTTTCGGCTAATTCAGGTTAATCATCGTTTTTTCCTTATTTTATGTGGAGCTGTTCATTCACTTTCTTATCTTACGTATTCGTTTCATTAATTTGTGGCTAATTCAGTTTCAACTTCCTTTTTTTACTTATTATATGCAGCGCTGTTTGATATCTTTCCTATCTTTCATATTCGTTTCATTAATTTGAAGCTAATGCAGTTTCAACTTTGTTTTTTACCTGTTTTATGTAGCGCTGTTTATTAATGTTCCTATCTTACGTATTCCTTTCATTAATTTGAGGCTAATTCAATTTTAACTTCGTTTTTATCTTATTTAATGTAGCGCTCTTTATTAACTTTCATATCTTATGTATTCGTTTCATTAATTTGTGGCTAATTCAGATACAACTTCGTTTTATACTTATTTTATGTAGCGCTGTTTATTCATTTTCCTATCTTACGTATTCGTTTCATTAACTTGACGCTAATTCAGTTTCAACTTCGTTTTTTACTTATTTTATGTAACGCTGTTTATTCACTTTTCTGTCTTACGTATTGGTTTCAATAATTTGAGGCAAATTCTGTTTCAACTTCGTTTTTTACTTATTTTATGTAGCGCTGTTTATTCACTTTTCTGTCTTACGTATTCGTTTCAATAATCTGAGGCTAATTCAGTTTCAACTTTGTTTTTTACTTGTTTTATGTGGCGCTGTTTATTAATTTTCCTATCTTACGTGTTCCTTTCATTAATTTGAGGCTAGTTCAGTTTCAACTTCGTTTTTTATTTATTTTATGTAACGCTGTTTATTCACTTTCCTGTCTTACGTATTCGTTTCAATAATTTGATGCTAATTCAGTTTCAACATCGTTTTTACTTATTTTATGTTGCGCTGTTTATTAACTTTCCTTTCATGCGTATTCTATTCATTAATTCGGGTCTAATTCAGTTCCAACTTCGTTTTTTACTTATTTAATGTAGCGCTCTTTATTCACTTTCCTATCTAACGTATTCGTTTCATTAATTAGAGGCTAATTCAGTCTCAAATTTGTTTTTTACTTGCTTTATGTAACTCTGTTTATTAATTTTCCTATCTTACGTATTCCTTTCATTAATATGAGGCTAATTCAGTTTGAACTTCGTTTTTTGCTTATTGTATGACGCGCTGTTTATTCACTTTTGTATCTTACGTTTTAGTTTCTTTAATTTGAATCCAATTCAGTTTCGGCTACGTGTTTTGCGCTGTTTATTACCTTACCTATCCTACGTATTCGTTCCACTAATTTGAGGCGATTTCATATTCAACTTCGTTTTTTACTTATTTTATGTAGCGCTGTTTTGTATCTTTCCCATATTACATATTCGTTTCATTAATTTGAGGGTAATTCAGTTTCAGCCTCGTTTTTTACTTATTTTTTGTAGCGCTGATTATTCAGTTTCCTATCATACGTTTTCGTTTCATTAATTTGAGGATAATTGAGTTTAAACTTCGTTTTTTACTGAATATATGTAGCCCTACTTATTAACTTTTCTATCCTACATATTCGTTTCATTAATTTGAGGGCAATTCAGTTTCAACTTTGTTTTTTACTAATTGTATGGAGCGCTGTTTATTAACTTTCCTATCTTACGTATTCTTTTCATAAATTTGAGGCTAATTCATTTTTAACTTCGTTTTTTAATTATTATATGTAGCGCTGTTTGTTAATTTTCCTACCTTCCGTATTCGTTTCATTAATTTGAGTCTATTTCAGTATCACCTTTTTTTTACTTATATTATGTAGCGCTGTATATTACCTTTCCTATCTTACGTATTCTTTTCATTAATTTTAGGCTAATTCAGTTTAATCATCGTTTTTTACTTATTTTATGTGGAGCTGTTTATTCACTTTCTTATCTTAAGTATTCGTTTCATTAATTTGTATCTAATTCAGTTTCAACTTCGTTTTTTACTTATTTAATGTAGCGCTCCTTATTCACTTTCCTATCTTACGTATTCTTTTCATTAATTTGATGCTAATTCAGTTTCAACTTCGTTTTTTACTTGTTTTATGTTGCGCTGTTTATTTATTTTCCTATCTTACGTATACCTTTCATTAATTTGAGGCTAATTCAGATTTAACATCGTTTTTTACATATTTAATGTAGCGCTCTTTAATTACTTACCTATCTTATGTATTCGTTTCATTAATGTGAGGCTAATTCAATTTCAATTTCGTTTTTTGCTTATTATATGCAGCGCTCTTTATTATCATTCCTATCTCACGTATTCCTTTCATTAATTTGAGACTAATTAGGTTTCAACTTTGTTTTTTACTTGTTTTATGTAGCGCTGTTTATTAATTTTCCTATCTTACGTATTCCTTTCATAAATTTGAGCCTAATTCAGTTTTAACTTCGTTTTTTACTTATATTACGTAGCGCTCATTATTAACTTTCTATCTTATGTATTCGTTTCATTAATTTGTTGTTAATCAGTTTCAACTTCTTATCTAAATATTTTATGTAGCGCTGTTTATTAACTTTTCTATCTTACGTATTACGTATTCGTTTCATTAATTTGTTGCTAATTCAATATCAACTTCGTTTTTTACTTATTTTATATAAGGCTGTTTTTTAACTTTCCTATCTTTCGTATTCGTTTCATTAATTTGAGGCTAATTCAGTTTCATCTTCATTTTTAACTTATTTTATGTGGCGCTGTTTATTCACTTTTCTGTCTTATGTATTTGTTTCAATAATTTGAGGCTAATTTATTTCCATCTTCGTTTTTTACTTATTTTATGTAGAGCTGTTTAGTCACTTTCCTATCTTACGTATTCGTTTCATTAATGTAGGCTAATTCAGGTTAATCATCTTTTTTACTCATTTTATGTAGCGCTGTTTAGTCACTTTACTGCTTACGTATTCTTTACAATAATTTGATGCTAATTCAGTTTCAACTTCGTTTTTACTTATTATATATAGCGCTGTTTATTAACTTTCCTATCTTACGTATTCGTTTCATTAATTTGGGTCTAATTCAGTATCAACTTCTTTTTATACTTATTTTTTGTAAGGCTGTTATTTAACTTACCTATCTATCGTATTCGTTTCATTAATGTGAGGTTAATTCAGTTTCAATTTCGTTTTTTACTTATTATATGCAGCGCTCTTTATTATCATTTCTATTTTACGTATTCGTTTCATTATTTGAGGCTAATTAGGTTTCAACTTTGTTTTTTACTTGTTTTATGTAGCGCTGTTTATAAATTTTCCTATCTTACGTATTCCTTTCATTAATTTGAGCCTAATTCAGTTTTAACTTCGTTTTTTACTTATTTAATGTAGCGCACATTATTAACTTTCTATCTTATTTATTCGTTTCATTAATTTGTGGCTAATCAATTTCAACTCCTTTTGTACATATTTTATGTAGCGCTGTTTATTAACTTTCCTGCCTTACGTATTCGTTTCATTAATTTTTGACTAATTCAGTATCAACTTCGTTTTTTACTTATTATATGCAGCGCTGTTTATTATCATACCTATCTTATGTATTCGTTTCATTAATTTGTGGCTAATTCAGTTTAGGCTTCGTTTTCTCCTTATTTTATGTAGCGCTGTTTATTAACTTTACTATCTTACGTATTCGTTTCATTAATTTGAGGCTAATTCAGTTTCAAATTCGTTTTTTACTTATTATATGTAGCGCTGTTTAATAACTTTACTATCGTACGTATTCGTTTCTTTAATTTTGCGGGTAATTCATTTTAACATCGTTTTTTACTTATTTTATGTAGAGCTGTTTATTCACTTTCCTATCTTACGTATTCGTTTCATTAATTTGAGGCTAATTCATGTTCATCTTCGTTTTTTACTTATTTTATATAGAGCTGTTTATTCACTTTCCTATCTTACGTATTCGTTTCATTAATTTGACGCTAATTCAGTTTCAAATTCGTTTTTTACTTATTTTATGTACCGCTCTATACTCTCTTCTCAGTCTTACGTATTCGTTTCATTAATTTGAGGATAATTCCGTTTCAGCTTCGTTTTTTACTTATTTTATGTAGGGCTCTTTATTAACATTACTATCTTACGTATTTGTTTCCTTAAATTTTAAAGGTAATTCAGTTTCAACGTCGGTTATTACTTATTGTATATAGCGCTGTTTATTCACATTCCTATCTTACGTATTCGTTTCATTAATTTCAGTCTAATTCAGTTGCAACTTCGTTTTTTACTTATTATATGCAGCGCTGTTTATTCACTCTCCTATCTTACGTATTCGTTTCATTAATTTGAGGCTAATTCAGTTTGAACATCGTTTTTTACTTATTGTATGACGCGCTGTTTATTCACTTTTGTATCTTACGTTTTAGTTTTTTTAATTTGAGTACAATTCAGTTTCAGCTATGTTTTTGGCTTATTATTTGTCGAGCTGTTTATTCACTTTCGTATATTACGTTTTAGTTTCTTTAATTTGAGTTTAATTTATTCTCAACTTCGTTCTTTGCTTATTATATGCCGCGCTGTTTATTCACTTTCGTATCTCACGTTTTCGTTTCTTTAATTTGTGGCTAAATCAATTTCAACTTCGTTTTTTACATATTTTATGTAGCGCTGTTTATTAACTTTCATATCCTAAGTATTCGTATCATTAATTTCAGACAAATTGAGTTTCAACTTCGTTTTTTACTTATTTTATGTAGAGCTGTATATTCACTTTCCTATCTTACGTATTCGTTTAATAATTTGAGGCTAATTCAGTTTCAACTTCGTTGTTTACTTATTTTATCTAGCGCTGTTTATTCACTTTCCTATCTTACGTATTCACTTCATTAATTTGAGGCTACTATGCTTTCATCTTCGTTTTTTACTTATTTTATATTGAGCTGTTTTTTCATTTTCCTATCTTACGTATTCGTTTCATTAATTTGAGGCTAATTCAGTTTCTTCATTGTTCTTTACTTATTTTATGTAGAGCTGTGTATTCACTTACCTATCTTACGTATTCGTTTCATTAATTTGAGGCGAATTCATTTTCAAAATCGTTTTTAACTTATTTTTTGTAGCGCTGTTTATTCACTTTTCTGTCTTACGTATTCGTTTCAATAGTTTGAGGCTAATTCAGCTTCAACTTCGTTTATTACTTATTGTATGTAGCGCTGTTATTTAACTTTCCTATCCTAGGTATTCGTTTCATTAATTTGAGTCGATTTCAGTTTCAAATTCGTTTTTTACTAATTTTATGTAGCGCTGTTTATTAACGTTCCTATCTTACGTATTCGTTTCATTAATTTGAGGCTAATTCAGTTTCAACTTTGTTTTTTACTTATTTTATGTAGGGCTCTTTATTAACTTTACTATCTTACGTATTTGTTTCCTTAAATTTTAAAGGTAATTCAGTTTCAATGTCGTTTATTACTTATTGTATATAGCGCTGTTTATTCACATTCCTATCTTACGTATTCGTTTAATTAATTTCAGTCTTATTCAGTTGCAACTTCGTTTTTTACTTATTATATGCAGCGCTGTTTATTCACTCTCCTATCTTACGTATTCGTTTCATTAATTTGAGGCTAATTCAATTTGAACTTCGTTTTTTACTTATTGTATGACGCGCTGTTTATTCACTTTTGTATCTTACGTTTTAGTTTTTTTAATTTGAGTACAATTCAGTTTCAGCTATGTTTTTGGCTTATTATTTGTCGAGCTGTTTATTCACTTTCGTATCTTACGTTTTAGTTTCTTTAATTTGAGTTTAATTCATTCTCAACTTCGTTCTTTGCTTATTATATGCCGCGCTGTTTATTCACTTTCGTATCTCACGTTTTCGTTTCTTTAATTTGTGGCTAAATCAATTTCATCTTCGTTTTTTACATATTTTATGTAGCGCTGTTTATTAACTTTCATATCCTAAGTATTCGTATCATTAATTTCAGGCTAATTGAGTTTCAAATTCGTTTTTTACTTATTTTATGTAGAGCTGTATATTCACTTTCCTATCTTACGTATTCGTTTAATAATTTGAGGCTAATTCAGTTTCAACTTCGTTGTTTACTTATTTTATCTAGCGCTGTTTATTCACTTTCCTATCTTACGTATTCACTTCATTAATTTGAGGCTACTATGCTTTCATCTTCGTTTTTTACTTATTTTATATTGAGCTGTTTTTTCATTTTCCTATCTAACGTATTCGTTTCATTAATTTGAGGCTAATTCAGTTTCTTCTTTGTTTTTTACTTATTTTATGTAGAGCTGTGTATTCACTTACCTATCTTACGTATTCGTTTCATTAATTTGAGGCGAATACATTTTCAAAATCGTTTCTAACTTATTTTTTGTAGCGCTGTTTATTCACTTTTCTGTCTTACGTATTCGTTTCAATAATTTGAGGCTAATTCAGCTTCAACTTCGTTTTTTACTTATTTTATGTAGTGCTGTTTTTTATCTTTCCTATCCTAGGTATTCGTTTCATTAATTTGAGTTGATTTCAGTTTCAAATTCGTTTTTTACTAATTTTATGTAGCGCTGTTTATTAACGTTCCTATCTTACGTATTCGTTTCATTAATTTGAGGCTAATTCAGTTTCAACTTTGTTTTTTACTTGTTATATGTAGCGCGGTTTCTTAATTTTCCTTTCTTACGTATTTCTTTCATTAATTTGACGCTAATTCAGGTTTAATATCGTTTTTTACTTATTTAATGCTGCGCTCATTATTAACTTTCCTATCTCATGTATTCGTTTCATTTATTTGTGGCTAATTCAGTTTCAAATTCGTTTTCTACTTTTTTATGTTGCGCGGTTTATTAACTTTCCTATCTTACGTAATCGTTTCATTAATTTGAGGGTAATTCATTTTCCACTTCGTTTTCTACTTATTTTATGTAGCGCTGTTAATTAACTTTCCTATCTTACGAATTCGTTTCATTAATTTGAGTCTAATTCAGTTGCAGCTTCGCTTTTTACTTATTATATGCAGCGCTGTTTATTCACGTTCCTATCTTACGTATTCGTTTCATTAATTTGAGGCTAATTCAGTTTGAAGTTCGTTTTTTACTTATTATATGACGCGCTGTTTATTCACTTTTGTATCTTACGTTTTAGTGTCTTTAATTTGAGTGCAATTCAGTTTCAGCTACGTTTTCTGCTTATTTTATGTCGCGCTGTTTATTCACTTTCGTATCTTACGTTTTACTTTCTTTAATTTGAGTCTAATTCAGCTTCAATTTCACCTTTTGCTTATTATATGTCGCGCTGTTTATTCACTTTCGTATCTTAGGATTTCATTTTTTAATTTGAGGCTAATTCAAATTCAACTTCGTTTTTTACTTATTTTATGTAGCGCTGTTTATTAACTTTCATATCCTAAGTATTCGTATCATTAATTTGAGGCTAATTCAGTTTCAACTTCGTTTTTAACTTATTTTATGTAGAGCTGTTTATTCACTTTCCTACCTTAAGTATTCGTTTCATAATTTGAGGCTAATACAATTTCTACTTCGTTGCTTACTTTTTTTATCGATCGCTGTTTATTCACTTTCCTATCTTACATATTCATTTCATTAATTTGAGGCTAATTTGCTTTCATCTTCGTTTTTTACTTATTTTATATACAGATGTTTATTCACTTTCCTATCTTACGTATTCGTTTCTTTAATTTGAGGCTAATTCAGTTTCTTCTTTGTTTTTCACTTATTTTATGTAGAGCTGTGTATTCACTTTCCTATCTTACGTATTCGTTTCAATAATTTGAGGCTAATTCAGATTCAACATCGTTTTATGCTTATTTTATATAGTGCTGTTTATTCACTTTTAAGTCTTACCAATTCGTTTCAATAATTTGAGGCTAATTCAGTTTCAACTTCGTTTTTTTTTTATTTTATATAGCGCTGTTTATTAACTTTCCTATCCTACGTATTCGTTTCATTAGTTTGAGGCGATTTCAGTTTCAAATTCGTTTTTTACTTATTTTATGTAGCGCTGTTTATTAACGTTCCTATCTTACGTATTCGTTTCATAAATTTGAGGCTAATTCAGTTTCAACCTCGTGTTTCACTTATTTCTTGTAGCGCTGATTATTCAGTTTCCTATCTTACGTATTCGCTTCATTAATTTGAGGTTAATTGAGTTTCAAATTCGTTTTTTATTTATTATATGTAGCCCTAGATATTAACTTTACTATCCTACATATTCGTTTCATTTATTTGTGGGCAATTCAGTTTCAACTTTGCTTTTTACTTATTTTATGTAGCGCTGTTTATTAACTTTCCTATCTTACGTATTCATTTCATAAATTTGAGGTTAATTCAGTTTTAACTTCGTTTTTTACATATTATATGGAACGCGGTTTATTAATGTTCCTATCTTACGCATTCGTTTCATTAATTTGAGTATAATTCAGTATCAACATCGTTTTTTACTTATATTATGTAACGCTGTTTTTCAACTTTACAGTCTTACGTATTCGTTTCGTTAATTTGAGGGTAACTCAATTTCAACTTCGTTTTTTACTTACTTTATGTAGGGCTGTTTATTAACTTTCCTATCTTACGTATTCGTTTCGTTAATTAGAGGGTAATTCAGTTTCAACTTCGTTTTTTACTTATTTTATATAGAGCTGTTTATTCACTTTCCTATCTTACGTATTCGTTTCATTAATTTAAGGCTAATTCATTTTCTACTTCTTTTTTTTCTTATTTTATGTAGCGCTGTTTATTCACTTTTCTGTCATATGTATTCGTTTCAATAATTTGAGGCTAATTCAGTTCCATCTTCGTTTTTTACTTATTTTATGTAGAGCTGTATATTCACTTTCCTATATTATGTATTCGTTTCGTTAATTTGAAGCTAATTCAGTACAACTTCGTTGTTTACTAGTTTATGTAGCGCTGGTTATTCACTTTCCTATCTTACGTATTCGTTTCATTACTTTGAGGCTAATTTAGTTTTATCTTCGTTTTTCCTTATTTTATATAGAGCTGTTAGTCACTTTCATATCTTACGTATTATTTTTAGTAATTTGACGCTAATTCAGTTTCATCTTCGTTCTTTACGTATTTTATGTAGCGCTGTTTATTAACTTTCCTATCTTACGTATTCGTTTCATTAATTTGAGTCTAATTCAGTTTCAACTTCGTTTTTTACTTATTTAATATAGCGCTCTTTATTCACTTTCATATCTTACGTATTCGTTTCATTAATATGAGGCTAATTCAGTTTCAACTTTGTTTTTTACTTGTTTTTGTAGCGCGGTTTATTAATTTTCCTATCTTACGTATTCCTTTCATTAATTTGACGCTAATTCAGTTTTAATTTCGTTATTTACTTATTTAATATAGCGTTTTTTATTAACTTTCCTATCTTATGTATTCGTTTCATTAATTTGTGTCTAATTCAGTTTCAAATTTGTTTTCTACTTATTTTATGTAGCGCGGTTTATGAACTTTCTTATCTATAGTATTCGTTTCATTAATTTGAGTCTAATTCAGTATCAACCTCCTTTTTACTTAATTATGTAACGCTGTTTTTTAACTTCCCTATCTTTCGTATTCGTTTCATTAATGTGAGGGTAATTCAGTATCAACTTCGTTTTTTACTTATTATATGCCGCGCTGTTTATTATCTTTCCAATCTTACGTATTCGTATCATTAATTTGAGGTTAATTCCGTTTCAACTTCCTTTTCTACTTATTTTATGTACCGCTGTTTATTAACTTAACTATCTTACGTCTTCTTTTCATTAATTTGAGGATAATTCAGTTTCAACTTCGTTTTTAGGCGCGTTTCGCTTACAGCGTGAGCGCCTATTATCGTCGGTCGGTCCGTCCGTCCGTCCGTCCGTCCGCATGTTCGTTCTCGGCTTCTACTGAACGGATTTTTAAGAAATTTGACATTAAGGACTTTCAATCAAATATAATAAGAAAATCGCAAAAATGAATCACGTACGCCAATCAGGGGTACCACTTTACTAAAGACAAAAAATTAAATTTTCGTCATATCTCGTAAACTATTGTTCATATTAAAATATTTTTCAAATAAAAGTTGTAGAACTGGTAAAGTTGAGTATTTCCTTTTCTATATATTTTCATCGTAGGAGTAGCCGTTATCGAGAAAATCAAACAAGAACGTCTTATATGGAGTTGAACTTAGAAAATTTCTTGCATGGTTACTTCATTGTTACTAACATAAACAATCTCCCAAACAAACGTTTAATTTCCTTACGTGTGCATGTAATACTATTAAATAGGAAGAAAATGGATTATTTAAGATGAAGAAAAGGACCTTAAAACGCTATTTCCCTTACGTACAGGTATGTAATTGCTTTCTAATACTCCATTGCACGAAACGCGCCCCATTTGTGATACGTTGTACGCTTTCCTAACTTGTTTACTTATTTTATGTAGCGCTGTTTAAAAACTTTACTATCTTACGTATTCGTTTCCTTAAATTTTAAGGGTAATTCAGTTTCAACGTCGTTTTTTACTTATTTTATATAGCACTGATAATTAACATTACCATCTTACGTATTCGTTTCATTAATTTCAGTCTAATTCAATTGCAACTTCGTTTTTTACTTATTATAGGCAGCGCTGTTTTTCACTTTCATATCCTACGTATTCGTATCATTAATTTGAGGCTAATTCAGTTTCAACTTCGTTTTTTACTTATTTTATGTAGAGCTGTATATTCAATTTCCTATCGTACGTATTCGTTTCATAATTTGAGGCTAATTCAGTTTCAACTTCGTTGTTTACTTATTTTATCTAGCGCTGTTTATTCACTTTCCTATCTTACGTATTCATTTCATTAATTTCAGGCTAATTTGCTTTCTTCTTCGTTTTTTATTTATTTTATATAGAGCTGTTTATTCACTTTCCTATCTTATTTATCGTTTCATTAATATGAGGCTAATTCAAAATCTTCTCTGTTTTTTACTTATTTTATGTAGAGCTGTGTATTCACTTCCCTATCTTACGTATTCGTTTCATTAATTTGAGGCTAATTCAATTTCAACTTCGTTTTTTTACTTATTTAATGTAGCGCTGTTTATTCACTTTTCTGTCTTACATATTCGTTTCAATAATTGTAGGCTAATTCAGATTAAACTGCGGGTTTTACTTATTTTATGTAGCGCTGTATATTAACTTTCCTATCCTACGTATTCGTTTCATTAATTTGAGTCGATTTCAGTTTCAAATTCGTTTTTTACTTATTTTATGTAGCGCTGTGTATTAACGTTCCTATCTTACTTATTTGTTTCATTTATTTGAGTCTAATTCTGTATCAACTTCTTTTTTTACTTATATTATGTTATGCTGTTTTTAAACTTAATCATCTTACGTATTCGTTTTTTTAATTTGAGGGTAATTCAGTTTTTTAGTTATTTTATGTAGCGCTGTTTATTAACTTTCCTATCGTACGTATTCGTTTCGTTAATTTGATGGTAATACAGTTTCAACTTCGCATTTACTTATTTTATATAGAGCTGTTTATTCACTTTCCTATCTTACGTATTCGATTCATTAATTTGAGGCTAATTCGGGTTAATCTTCGTTTTTTACTTACTTTATATAGTGCTGTTTATTCAATTTCCTATCTTACGTATTCGTTTCATTAATTTGAGGCTAATACAGGTAAATCACCGTTTTTTACTTATTTTATGTAGAGCTGTATATTCACTTTCTTATCTACGTATACGTTTCGATAATTTGACGCTAATTCAGCTTCATCTTCGTTTTTTACTTATTTTATGTAGCCCAATTTCTTCACTTTTCTGTCTTACGTATTCGTTTCAATAATTTGAGGCTATTCAGTTTCAACTCTGTTTTTTACTTGTATTATATAGCGCTGTTTATTAGTTTTCCTATATTACGAAATCCTTTCATTAATTTGAGGCTAATTCAAATTTAACTTCGTTTTTAAATTTTTTAATGTAGCGCCCTTTATTAACTTTACTATCTAATGTATTCGTTTCATTAATTTGTGGCCAATTCAGATTAAACTTCGTTTTATATTTATTATATATAGGGCTGTTTATTCACTTTCCTATCTTACGTATTCGTTTCATTAGTTTGACGCTAATTCAGTTTCAACTTCGTTTTTTACTTATTTTATGTAGCGCAGTTTATTCACTTTTCTGTCTAACGTAATCGTTTCAATAATTTGAGGCTAATTCTGTTTCAAGTTCGTTTTTTACTTATTTTATGTAGCGCTGTTTATTAACTTTCCTATCTTTCGTATTCGTTTCATTAATTTGAGTCTAATTCAGTATCTACTTCGTTTTTTACTTATTTTATTTAACGCTGTTTATTAACTTTCCTATCTCAGGTATTCGTTTCTTTTATTTGAGGCTAGTTCAGTTTCAACTTCGTTTTCTACTTATTTCATATAGAGCTGTTTTTTCACTTTCCGATCATACGTATTTGTATCATTATTTTGAGGCTAATTCAGGTTAATTATCGTTTTTTACTTATTTAATGTAGCGCTCTTTATTCACTTTCCTATCTTACGTATTCGTTTCAGTAATTTGAGGCTAATTCAGTTTCTACATTTTTTTTACTTGTTTTATGTAGCGCTGTTTATTAATATTCCTATCTTACGAATTCCTTTCATTAATTTGACGCTAATTCAGTTTCATCTTCGTTTTTTACTTATTTTATGTAGCGCTGTTTATTCACTTTTCTGTCTTACGTATTCGTTGCAATAATTTGAGGCTAATTCAGTTTCAACTTTGTTTTTTACTTGTTTTATATAGCGCTGTTTATTAACTTTCATATCGTACGTATTCGTATCGTTAATTTGCGGGTAATTCTGTTTAAACTTCGTTTTTTACTTATATTATGTAGCGCTGTTTATTAACTTTCCTATCTTAGGTATTCGTTTCTTTTATTTGAGGCTAATTCATTTTCAACTTCGTTTTCTACTTATTTTATAAAGAGTTGTTTATTCGCTTTCCTATCTTACGTATTCGTTACATTAATTTGATGCCAATTCAGGTTAATATTCCTTTTATATTTATTTTATGTAGAGCAGTTTATTCACTTTCCTATCTTACGTATTCGTTTCATTAATTTGACGCTAATTCAGTTTGAACTACGTTTTTTACTTATTTTATGTAGCGCTGTTTATTCACTTTTCTGTCTAACGTATTCGCTTCAATAATTTGAGGCTAATTCTGTTTCAAGTTCGTTTTTTACTTATTTTATATAGCGCTGTTTATTAACTTTCCTATCTTACGTATTTGTTTCATTAATTTGACCCTAATTCTGTTTTAAATTCGTTGTTTACTTATTTAATATAGCGCTCTTTATTAACTTTCCTATCTTAGGCATTCGTTTCTTTAATTTGAGGCTAGTTTAGTGTCAACTTCGTTTTCTACTTATTTCATATATAGCTGTTTATTCACTTTCCTATCTTACGTATTCGTTTCATTAATTTAAGGCTAATTCAGGTTAATCTTCGTTTTTTACTTATTTAATGTAGCGCTCTTTATTCACTTTCTTATCTTACGTAGTCGTTTCATTAATTTGAGGCTAATTCAGTTTCAACTTTGTTTTTTACTTGTTTTATGTAGCGCTGTTTATTAATTTTCCTATCTTACGTATTCCTGTCATTAATTTGAGGCTAATTCAGTTTTAACTTCGATGTTTACTTATTTAATATAGCGCTCTTTATTAACTTTCCTATATTATGTATTCGTTTCATTAATTTGTGGCTAATTCAGTTTCAACTTCTTTTTCTACTTATTTTATTTAGCGCTGTTTATTAACTTTCCTATCTTTCGTATTCGTTTCATTAATTTGAGGCTAATTCTGTTGCAACCTCGTTTTTTACTTATTATATGCAGCGCTGTTTATTCACTTTCCTATCTTATGTATTCGTTTCATTAATTTGAGGCTAATTCATTTTGAACTTAGTTTTTTGCTTATTGTATGACGCGCTGTTTATTTACTTTTGTATCTAACAATTTAGTTTTTTAATTTGAGTCCATTTCAGATTCGGCTACGTTTTTTGCTTATTATATGCCTCGCTGTTTATTCACTTTTGTGTCTTACGTTTTAGTTTCTTTAATTTGAGTCTAATTCAGTTTCAAATTGGTTTTTTAAATTATATGTCGCGCTGTTTATTCACTTACGTATCTTACGTTTTCCTTTCTATAATTTGAGGCTAATTCAGATTCAACTTCGTTTTATAATTATTTTATGTAGCGCTGTTTATACACTTTTCTGTCTTACGTATTCGTTTCAATAATTTGAGGTTAATTCAGTTTGTTTTTGTTTTTTACTTATTTTATGTAGAGCTCTGTATTCACTTTCCTATCTTACGTATTCTTTTCATTAATTTGAGGCTAATTCAGTTTCAACCTCGTTTTTTGCATATTTTATTTAGCGCTGTTTGTTCACTTTTCTGTCTTACGTATTCGTTTCAATAATTTGAGACTAATTCAGTTTCAACTTCGTTTTTTACCTATTTTATATAGCGCTGTTTATTAACTTTCCTATCCTAAGTATTCGTTTCATTAATTTGAGGCAATTTCAGTTTCAATTTCGTCTATTACTTATTTTATGTAGCGCTGTTTATTAACTTTCCTATCTTACGTATTAGTTTCATTGATTTGAGGCTAATTCAGTTTCAACCTCGTTTTATACTTATATTTTGTAGCGCTGATTATACAGTTTCCTATCATACGTTTTCGTTTCATTAATTTGAGTCTAATTCAGTATCAACATCGTTTTTTACTTATATTATGTAACGCAGTTTTTTATCTTTACTATCTTACGTATTCCTATCATAAATTAGAGGCTAATTCAGTCTCAAATTTGTTTTTTACTTGCTTTATGTAACTCTGTTTATTAATTTTCCTATCTTACGTATTCCTTTCATTAATATGAGGCTAATTCAGTTTGAACTTCGTTTTTTGCTTATTGTATGACGCGCTGTTTATTCACTTTTGTATCTTACGTTTTAGTTTCTTTAATTTGAATCCAATTCAGTTTCGGCTACGTTTTTTGCGCTGTATATTACCTTACCTATCCTACGTATTCGTTTCACTAATTTGAGGTGATTTCATATTCAACTTCGTTTTTAACTTATTTTATGTAGCGCTGTTTTGTATCTTTCCCATCTTACATATTCGTTTCATTAATTTGAGGGTAATTCAGTTTCAGCCTCGTTTTTTACTTATTTTTTTTAGCGCTGATTATTCAGTTTCCTATCATACGTTTTCGTTTCATTAATTTGAGGATAATTGAGTTTCAACTTCGTTTTTTACTGAATATATGTAGCCCTACTTATTAACTTTTCTATCCTACATATTCGTTTCATTAATTTGAGGGCAATTCAGTTTCAACTTTGCTTTTTACTAATTGTATGGAGCGCTGTTTATTAACTTTCCTATCTTACGTATTCTTTTCATAAATTTGAGGCTAATTCATTTTTAACTTCGTTTTTTACTTATTATATGTAGCGCTGTTTGTTAATTTTCCTACCTTCCGTATTCGTTTCATTAATTTGAGTCTATTTCAGTATCACCTTTTTTTTACTTATATTATGTAGCGCTGTATATTAACTTTCCTATCTTACGTTTTCGTTTCATTAATTTTAGGCTAATTCAGGTTAATCATCGTTTTTTACTTATTTTATGTGGAGCTGTTTATTCACTTTCTTATCTTACGTATTTGTTTCATTAATTTGTATCTAATTCAGTTTCAACTTCGTTTTTTACTTATTTAATGTAGCGCTCTTTATTCACTTTCCTATCTTACGTATTCTTTTCATTAATTTGATGCTAATTCAGTTTCAACTTTGTTTTTTACTTGTTTTATGTTGCGCTGTTTATTTATTTTCCTATCTTACGTATACCTTTCATTAATTTGAGACTAATTCAGATTTAACTTCGTTTTTTACATATTTAATGTAGCGCTCTTTATTTACTTACCTATCTTATGTATTCGTTTCATTAATTTGAGTCTAATTCAGTATCAACTTCGTTTTATACTTATTTTATGTAAGGCTGTTTTTTAACTTTCCTATCTTTCGTATTCGTTTCATTAATGTGAGGCTAATTCAATTTCAATTTCGTTTTTTGCTTATTATATGCAGCGCTCTTTATTATCATTCCTATCTCACGTATTCCTTTCATTAATTTGAGACTAATTAGGTTTCAACTTTGTTTTTTACTTGTTTTATGTAGCGCTGTTTATTAATTTTCCTATCTTACGTATTCCTTTCATAAATTTGAGCCAAATTCAGTTTTAACTTCGTTTTTTTACTTATATAACGTAGCGCTCATTATTAACTTTCTATCTTATGTATTCGTTTCCTTAATTTGTTGTTAATCAGTTTCAACTTCTTTTTCTAAATATTTTATGTAGCGCTGTTTATTAACTTTCCTATCTTACGTATTCGTTTCATTAATTTGTGGCTAATTCAATATCAACTTCGTTTTTTACTTATTTTATATAAGGCTGTTTTTTAACTTTCCTATCTTTCGTATTCGTTTCATTAATTTGAGGCTAATTCAGTTTCATCTTCAATTTTAACTTATTTTATGTGGCGCTGTCTATTCACTTTTCTGTCTTATGTATTTGTTTCAATAATTTGAGGCTAATTTATTTCCATCTTCGTTTTTTACTTATTTTATGTAGAGCTGTTTAGTCACTTTCCTATCTTACGTATTCGTTTAATTAATGTAGGCTAATTCAGGTTAATCATCTTTTTTACTCATTTTATGTAGCGCTGTTTATTCACTTTACTGCTTACGTATACTTTTCAATAATTTGATGCTAATTCAGATTCAACTTCGTTTTTACTTATTATATATAGCGCTGTTTATTAACTTTCCTATCTTACGTATTCGTTTCATTAATATGGGTCTAATTCAGTATCAACTTCTTTTTATACTTATTTTTTGTAAGGCTGTTATTTAACTTCCCTATCTATCGTATTCGTTTCATTAATGTGAGGTTAATTCTGTTTCAATTTCGTTTTTTACTTATTATATGCAGCGCTCTTTATTATCATTCCTATTTTACGTATTCGTTTCATTAATTTGAGGCTAATTAGGTTTCAACTTTGTTTTTTACTTGTTTTATATAGCGCTGTTTATAAATTTTCCTATCTTACGTATTCCTTTCATTAATTTGAGCCTAATTCAGTTTTAACTTCGTTTTTTACTTATTTAATGTAGCGCACATTATTAACTTTCTATCTTATTTATTCGTTTCATTAATTTGTGGCTAATCAATTTCAACTTCTTTTTGTACATATTTTATGTAGCGCTGTTTATTAACTTTCCTGTCTTACGTATTCGTTTCATTATTTTATGACTAATTCAGTATCAACTTCGTTTTTTACTTATTTTATATAACGCTGTTTTTAACTTTCCTCTCTTTCGTATTCGTTTCATTTATGTGAGGCTAATTCAGATTCAACTTCGTTTTTTACTTATTATATGTAGCGCTGTTTATTATCATACCTATCTTATGTATTCGTTTCATTAATTTGTGGCTAATTCAGTTTAGGCTTCGTTTTCTACTTATTTTATGTAGCGCTGTTTATTAACTTTACTATCTTACGTATTCGTTTCATTAATTTGAGGCTAATTCAGTTTCAAATTCGTTTTTTACTTATTATATGTAGCGCTGTTTAATAACCTAATATCGTACGTATTCGTTTCTTTAATTTGCGGGTAATTCATTTTAACATCGTTTTTTACTTATTTTATGTAGAGCTGTTTATTCACTTTCCTATCTTACGTATTCGTTTCATTAATTTGAGGCTAATTCATGTTCATCTTCGTTTTTTACTTATTTTATATAGAGCTGTTTATTCACTTTCCTATCTTACGTATTCGTTTCATTAATTTGACGCTAATTCAGTTTCAAATTCGTTTTTTACTTATTTTATGTACCGCTCTATATTCACTTCTCAGTCTTACGTATTCGTTTCATTAATTTGAGGATAATTCCGTTTCATCTTCGTTTTTTACTTATTTTATGTAGGGCTCTTTATTAACTTTACTATCTTACGTATTTGTTTCCTTAAATTTTAAAGGTAATTCAGTTTCAACGTCGTTTATTACTTATTGTATATAGCGCTGTTTATTCACATTCCTATCTTACGAATTCGTTTCATTAATTTCAGTCTAATTCAGTTGCAACTTCGTTTTTTACTTATAATATGCAGCGCTGTTTATTCAGTCTCCTATCTTACGTATTCGTTTCATTAATTTGAGGCTAATTCAGTTTGAACTTCGTTTTTTACTTATTGTATGACGCGCTGTTTATTCAATTTTGTATCTTACGTTTAAGTTTTTTTAATTTGAGTACAATTCAGTTTCTGCTATGTTTTTGGCTTATTATTTGTCGAGCTGTTTATTCACTTTCGTATCTTACGTTTTAGTTTCTTTAATTTGAGTTTAATTCATTCTCAACTTCGTTCTTTGCTTATTATATGCCGCGCTGTTTATTCACTTTCGTATCTCACGTTTTCGTTTCTTTAATTTGTGGCTAAATCAATTTCAACTTCGTTTTTTACATATTTTATGTAGCGCTGTTTATTAACTTCCATATCCTAAGTACTCGTATCATTAATTTCAGGCAAATTGAGTTTCAACTTCGTTTTTTACTTATTTATGTAGAGCTGTATATTCACTTTCCTATCTTACGTATTCGTTTAATAATTTTAGGCTAATTCAGATTCAACTTCGTTGTTTACTTATTTTATCCAGCGCTGTTTATTCACTTTCCTATCTTACGTATTCACTTCATTAATTTGAGGCTACTATGCTTTCATCTTCGTTTTTTACTTATTTTATATTGAGCTGTTTTTTCATTTTCCTATCTTACGTATTCGTTTCATTAATTTGAGGCTAATTCAGTTTCTTCTTTGTTCTTTACTTATTTTATGTAGAGCTGTGTATTCACTTACCTATCTTACGTATTCGTTTCATTAATTTGAGGCGAATTCATTTTCAAAATCGTTTCTAACTTATTTTTTGTAGCGCAGTTTATTCACTTTTCTGTCTTACGTATTCGTTTCAATAATTTGAGGCTAATTCAGCTTCAACTTCGTTTTTTACTTATTTTATGTAGCGCTGTTTTTTAACTTTCCTATCCTTGGTATTCGTTTCATTAATTTGAGTCGATTTCAGTTTCAAATTCGTTTTTTACTAATTTTATGTAGCGCTGTTTATTAACGTTCCTATCTTACGTATTCGTTTCATTAATTTGAGGCTAATTCAGTTTCAACTTTGTTTTTTACTTATTTTATGTAGGGCTCTTTATTAACTTTATTATCTTACGTATTTGTTTCCTTAAATTTTAAAGGTAATTCAGTTTCAACGTCGTTTATTACTTATTGTATATAGCGCTGTTTATTCACATTCCTATCTTACGTATTCGTTTCATTAATTTCAGTCTAATTCAGTTGCAACTTCGTTTTTTACTTATTATATGCAGCGCTGTTTATTCACTCTCCTATCTTACGTATTCGTTTCATTAATTTGAGGCTAATTCAGTTTGAACTTCGTTTTTTACTTATTGTATGACGCGCTGTTTATTCACTTTTGTATCTTACGTTTTAGTTTTTTTAATTTGAGTACAATTCAGTTTCAGCTATGTTTTTGGCTTATTATTTGTCGAGCTGTTTATGCACTTTCGTATCTTACGTTTTAGTTTCTTTAATTTGAGTTTAATTCATTCTCAACTTCGTTCTATGCTTATTATATGCCGCGCTGTTTATTCACTTTCGTATCTCACGTTTTCGTTTCTTTAATTTGTGGCTAAATCAATTTCAACTTCGTTTTTTACATATTTTATGTAGCGCTGTTTATTAACTTTCATATCCCAAGTATTCGTATCATTAATTTCAGGCTAATTGAGTTTCAACTTCGTTTTTTACTTATTTTATGTAGAGCTGTATATTCACTTTCCTATCTTACGTATTCGTTTAATAATTTGAGGCTAATTCAGTTTCAACTTCGTTGTTTACTTATTTTATCTAGCGCTGTTTATTCACTTTCCTATCTTACGTAATCACTTCATTAATTTGAGGCTACTATGCTTTCATCTTCGTTTTTTACTTATTTTATATTGAGCTGTTTTTTCATTTTCCTATCTTACGTATTCGTTTCATTAATTTGAGGCTAATTCAGTTTCTTCTTTGTTCTTTACTTATTTTATGTAGAGCTGTGTATTCACTTACCTATCTTACGTATTCGTTTCATTAATTTGAGGCGAATTCATTTTCAAAATCGTTTCTAACTTATTTTTTGTAGCGCTGTTTATTCACTTTTCTGTCTTACGTATTCGTTTCAATAATTTGAGGCTAATTCAGCTTCAACTTCGTTTTTTACTTATTTTATGTAGCGCTGTTTTTTAACTTTCCTATCCTAGGTATTCGTTTCATTAATTTGAGTCGATTTCAGTTTCAAATTCGTTTTTTACTAATTTTATGTAGCGCTGTTTATTAACATTCCTATCTTACGTATTCGTTTCATTAATTTGAGGCTAATTCAGTTTCAACTTTGTTTTTTACTTGTTATATGTAGCGCGGTTTCTTAATTTTCCTTTCTTACGTTTTTCTTTCATTAATTTGACGCTAATTCAGGTTTAATATCGTTTTTTACTTATTTAATGCTGCGCTCATTATTAACTTTCCTATCTCATGTATTCGTTTCATTTATTTGTGGCTAATTCAGTTTCAAATTCGTTTTCTACTTTTTTATGTAGCGCGGTTTATTAACTTTCCTATCTTACGTAATCGTTTCATTAATTTGAGGTTAATTCATTTTCCACTTCGTTTTCTACTTATTTTATGTAGCGCTGTTAATTAACTTTCCTATCTTACGAATTCGTTTCATTAATTTGAGTCTAATTCAGTTGCAGCTTCGTTTTTTACTTATTATATGCAGCGCTGTATATTCACGTTCCTATCTTACGTATTCGTTTCATTATTTGAGGCTAATTCAGTTTGAAGTTCGTTTTTTACTTATTATATGACGCGCTGTTTATTCACTTTTGTATCTTACGTTTTAGTTTCTTTAATTTGAGTCCAATTCAGTTTCAGCTACGTTTTCTGCTTATTTTATGTCGCGCTGTTTATTCACTTTCGTATCTTACGTTTTACTTTCTTTAATTTGAGTCTAATTCAGCTTCAATTTCACTTTTTGCTTATTATATGTCGCGCTGTTTATTCACTTTCGTATCTTAGGATTTCGTTTTTAATTTGAGGCTAATTCAAATTCAACTTCGTTTTTTACTTATTTTATGTAGCGCTGTTTATTAACTTTCATATCCTAAGTATTCGTATCATTAATTTGAGGCTAATTCAGTTTCAACTTCGTTTTTAACTTATTTTATGTAGAGCTGTTTATTCACTTTCCTACCTTAAGTATTCGTTTCATAATTTGAGGCTAATACAATTTCTACTTCGTTGCTTACGTTTTTTATCGAGCGCTGTTTATTCACTTTCCTATCTTACATATTCATTTCATTAATTTGAGGCTAATTTGCTTTCATCTTCGTTTTTTACTTATTTTATATAGACATGTTTATTCACTTTCCTATCTTACGTATTCGTTTCTTTAATTTGAGGCTAATTCAGTTTCTTCTTTGTTTTTCACTTATTTTATGTAGAGCTGTGTATTCACTTTCCTATCTTACGTATTCGTTTCAATAATTTGAGGCTAATTCAGATTCAACATCGTTTTATGCTTATTTTATGTAGTGCTGTTGATTCACTTTTAAGTCTTACAAATTCGGTTCAATAATTTGAGGCTAATTCATTTTCAACTTCGTTTTTTACTTATTTTATATAGCGCTGTTTATTAACTTTCCTATCCTACGTATTCGTTTCAATAGTTTGAGGCGATTTCAATTTCAAATTCGTTTTTTACTTATTTTATGTAGCGCTGTTTATTAACGTTCCTATCTTACGTATTCGTTTCATAAATTTGAGGCTAATTCAGTTTCAACCTCGTGTTTCACTTATTTTTTGTAGCGCTGATTATTCAGTTTCCTATCTTACGTATTCGCTTCATTAATTTGAGGTTAATTGAGTTTCAATTTCGTTTTTTATTTATTATATGTAGCCCTAGATATTAACTTTACTATCCTACATATTCGTTTCATTAATTTGTGGGCAATTCAGTTTCAACTTTGCTTTTTACTTATTTTATGTAGCGCTGTTTATTAACTTTCCTATCTTACGTATTCCTTTCATAAATTTGAGGCTAATTCAGTTTTAACTTCGTCTTTTACATATTATATGGAACGCGGTTTATTAATTTTCCTATCTTACGTATTCGTTTCATTAATTTGAGTCTAATTCAGTATCAACATCGTTTTTTACTTATATTATGTAACGCTGTTTTTTAACTTTACAGTCTTACGTATTCATTTCGTTAATTTGAGGGTAATTCAATTTCAACTTCGTTTTTTACTTACTTTATGTAGGGCTGTTTATTAACTTTCCTATCTTACGTATTCGTTTCGTTAATTTGAGGGTAATTCAGTTTCAACTTCGTTTTTTACTTATTTTATATAGAGCTGTTTATTCACTTTCCTATCTTACGTTTTCGTTTCATTAATTTGAGGCTAATTCATTTTCTACTTCATTTTTTTCTTATTTTATGTAGCGCTGTTTATTCACTTTTCTGTCATATGTATTCGTTTCAATAATTTGAGGCTAATTCAGTTCCATCTTCGTTTTTTACTTATTTTATGTAGAGCTGTATATTCACTTTCCTATATTATGTATTCGTTTCGTTAATTTGAAGCTAATTCAGTACAACTTCGTTGTTTACTTGTTTATGTAGCGCTGGTTATTCACTTTCCTATCTTACGTATTCGTTTCATTACTTTGAGGCTAATTTATTTTTATCTTCGTTTTTCCTTATTTTATATAGAGCTTTTTATTCACTTTCATATCTTACGTATTATTTTCAGTAATTTGACGCTAATTCAGTTTCATCTTTGTTCTTTACGTATTTTATGTAGCGCTGTTTATTAACTTTCCTATCTTACGTATTCGTTTCATTAATTTGAGTCTAATTCAGTTTCAACTTCGTTTTTTACTTATTTAATGTAACGCTCTTTATTCACTTTCATATCTTACGTATTCGCTTCATTAATATGAGGCTAATTCAGTTTCAACTTTGTTTTTTACTTGTTTTTGTAGCGCGGTTTATTAATTTTCCTATCTTACGTATTCCTTTCATTAATTTGACGCTAATTCAGTTTTAACTTCGTTTTTTACTTTTTTAATATAGCGTTTTTTATTAACTTTCCTATCTTATGTATTCGTTTCATTAATTTGTGTCTAATTCAGTTTCAAATTTGTTTTCTACTTATTTTATGTAGCGCGGTTTATGAACTTTCTTATCTATGGTATTCGTTTCATTAATTTGAGTCTAATTCAGTATCAACCTCGTTTTTACTTAATTATGTAACGCTGTTTTTTAACTTCCCTATCTTTCGTATTCGTTTCATTAATGTGAGGATAATTCAGCATCAACTTCGTTTTTTACTTATTATATGCCGCGCTGTTTATTATCTTTCCAATCTTACGTATTCGTATAATTAATTTGAGGTTAATTCCGTTTCAACTTCCTTTTCTACTTATTTTATGTACCGCTGTTTATTAACTTAACTATCTTACGTCTTCGTTTCATTTATTTGAGGATAATTCAGTTTCAACTTCGTTTTTAGGCGCGTTTTGCTTACAGCGTGAGCGCCTATTATCGTTGGTCGGTCCGTCCGTCCGTCCGTCCGTCCGTCCGTCCGTCCGTCCGTCCGTCCGTCCGTCTGCATGTTCGTTCTCGGCTTCTACTGAACGGATTTTTATGAAATTTGACATTAAGTACTTTCAATCAAATATAATAAGAAAATCGCAAAAATGAATCACGTACGCCAATCAGGGGTACCACTTTACTAGAGACAAAAAATTAAATTTTCGTCATATCTCGTAAACTATTGTTCATATTAAAATATTTTTCAAATAAAAGTTGTAGAACTGGTAAAGTAGAGTATTTCCTTTTCTATATATTTTCATCGTAGGAGTAGCCGTTATCGAGAAAATGAAACAAGAATGTCTTATATGGAGTTGAAAATTTCTTGCATGGTTACTTCATTGTTACTAACATAAACAATCTCCCAAACAAACGTTTAATTTCCTTACGTGTGCATGTAATACTATTAAATAGGTAGAAAATGGATTATTTATGATGAAGAAAAGGACCTTAAAACGCTATTTCCCTTACGTAATTCAGTTTTTTAGTTATTTTATGTAGCGCTGTTTATTAACTTTCCTATCGTACGTATTCGTTTCGTTAATTTGATGGTAATACAGTTTCAACTTCGCATTTACTTATTTTATATAGAGCTGTTTATTCACTTTCCTATCTTACGTATTCGTTTCATTAATTTGAGGCTAATACAGGTAAATCACCGTTTTTTACTTATTTTATGTAGAGCTGTATATTCACTTTCTTATCTACGTATACGTTTCGATAATTTGACGCTAATTCATCTTCATCTTCGTTTTTTACTTATTTTATGTAGCCCAATTTCTTCACTTTTCTGTCTTACGTATTCGTTTCAATAATTTGAGGCTATTCAGTTTCAACTCTGTTTTTTACTTGTATTATATTGCGCTGTTTATTAGTTTTCCTATATTACGAAATCCTTTCATTAATTTGAGGCTAATTCAAATTTAACTTCGTTTTTAAATTTTTTAATGTAGCGCCCTTTATTAACTTTACTATCTAATGTATTCGTTTCATTAATTTGTGGCTAATTCAGTTTCAACTTCGTTTTCTACTTATTTTATGTAGCGCTGTTTATTAACATTCCTATCTTACGTATTTGTTTCGTTAATTTGCGGGTAATTCAGTTTAAACTTAGTTTTTTACTTATTTTATGTAGCGCTGTATATTAACTTTCCTATCTTAGGTATTCGTTTCTTTTATTTGAGGCTAGTTCATCTTCAACATTGTTTCTACTTATTTTATACAGAGTTCTTTATTCGCTTTCCTATCTTACGTATTCATTTCATTAATTTGAGGCCAATTCAGATTAAACTTCGTTTTATATTTATTATATGTAGGGCTGTTTATTCACTTTCCTATCTTACGTATTCGTTTCATTAGTTTGACGCTAATTCAGTTTCAACTTCGTTTTTTACTTATTTTATGTAGCGCTGTTTATTCACTTTTCTGTCTAACGTAATCGTTTCAATAATTTGAGGCTAATTCTGTTTCAAGTTCGTTTTTACTTATTTTATGTAGCGCTGTTTATTAACTTTCCTATCTTTCGTATTCGTTTCATTAATTTGAGTCTAATTCAGTATCTACTACGTTTTTTACTTTTTTTATTTAACGCTGTTTATTAACTTTCCTATCTCAGGTATTCGTTTCTTTTATTTGAGGATAGTTCAGTTTCAACTTCGTTTTCTACTTATTTCATATAGAGCTGTTATTTCACTTTCCGATCTTACGTATTTGTTTCATTGTTTTGAGGCTAATTCAGGTTAATTTTCGTTTTTTACTTATTTAATGTAGCGCTCTTTATTCACTTTCCTATCTTACGTATTCGTTTCAGTAATTTGAGGCTAATTCAGTTTCTACATTTTTTTTACTTGTTTTATGTAGCGCTGTTTACTAATATTCCTATCTTTCGAATTCCTTTCATTAATTTGACGCTAATTCAGTTTCATCTTCGTTTTTTACTTATTTCATGTAGCGCTGTTTATTCACTTTTCTGTCTTACGTATTCGTTGCAATAATTTGAGGCTAATTCAGTTTCAACTTTGTTTTTTACTTGTTTTATATAGCGCTGTTTATTAACTTTCATATCGTACGAATTCGTTTCGTTAATTTGCGGGTAATTCTGTTTAAACTTCGTTTTTTACTTATATTATGTAGCGCTGTTTATTAACTTTCCTATCTTAGGTATTCGTTTCTTTTATTTGAGGCTAATTCATTTTCAACTTCGTTTTCTACTTATTTTATAAAGAGTTGTTTATTCGCTTTCCTATCTTACGTATTCGTTTCATTAATTTGATGCCAATTCAGGTTAATCTTCCTTTTATATTTATTTTATGTAGAGCAGTTTATTCACTTTCCTATCTTACGTATTCGTTTCATTAATTTGACGCTAATTCAGTTTGAACTACGTTTTTTACTTATTTTATGTGGCGCTGTTTATTCACTTTTCTGTCTAACGTATTCGCTTCAATAATTTGAGGCTAATTCTGTTTCAAGTTCGTTTTTTACTTATTTTATATAGCGCTGTTTATTAACTTTCCTATCTTACGTATTTGTTTCATTAATTTGACCCTAATTCTGTTTTAAATTCGTTGTTTACTTATTTAATATAGCGCTCTTTATTAACTTTCCTATCTTAGGTATTCGTTTCTTTAATTTGAGGCTAGTTTAGTGTCAACTTCGTTTTCTACTTATTTCATATATAGCTGTTTATTCACTTTCCTATCTTACGAATTCGTTTCATTAATTTAAGGCTAATTCAGGTTAATCTTCGTTTTTTACTTATTTAATGTAGCGCTCTTTATTCACTTTCCTATCCTACGTATTCGTTTCATTAATTTGAGTCGATTTCAGTTTCAAATTCGTTTTTTACTTATTTTATGTAGCGCTGTTTATTAACTTTCCTATCGTAAGTATTCGTTTAGTTAATTTGATGGTAATACAGTTTCAACTTCGCTTTTACTTATTTTATATAGAGCTGTTTATTCACTTTCCTATCTTACGTATTAGATTCATTAATTTGAGGTTAATCCGGTTAATCTTCGTTTTTTACTTATCTTATATAGAGCTGTTTATTCACTTTCCTATCTTACGTATTCGTTTCATCAATTTGAGGCTAATACAGGTAAATCACCGTTTTTTACTTATTTTATGTAGAGCTGTATATTCACTTTCTTATCTACGTATACGTTTCGATAATTTGACGCTAATTCAGTTTCATCTTCATTTTTTACTTATTCTATGTAGCGCAATTTATTCACTTTTCTCTCTTACGTATTCTTTCAATAATTTGAGGCTAATTCAGTTTCAACTCTTTTTTTTACTTGTTTTATATAGCGCTGTTTATTAGTTTTCCTATCTTACGAATTCCTTTCATAAATTTGAGGCTAATTCAAATTTAACTTCGTTTTTAACTTTTTTAATGTAGCGCTCTTTATTTACTTTACTATCTTATGTATTCGTTTCATTAATTTGTGGCTAATTCAGTTTCAACTTCGTTTTCTACTTATTTTATGTAGCGCTGATTATTAACTTTCCTATCTTACGTATTCGTTTCGTTAATTTGTGGGTAATTCAGTTTAAACTTCGTTTTTTACTTATTTTATGTAGCGCTGCTTATTAACTTTCCTATCTTAGGTATACGTTTCTTTTATTTGAGGCTAGTTCAGCTTCAACATTGTTTTCTACTTATTTTATACAGAGTTGTTTATTCGCTTTCCTAACTTACGTATTCATTTTATTAATTTGAGGCCAATTCAGGTTAATCTTCGTTTTATATTTATTTTATGTAGAACTGTTTATTCACTTTCCTATCTTACGTATTCGTTTCATTAGTTTGACGCTAATTCAGTTTCAACTTCGTTTTTTACTTATTTTATGTAGCGCTGTTTATTAACTTTCCTATCTTAGGTATTCGTTTCTTTAATTTGAGGCTAGTTCAGTTTCAACTTCGTTTTCTGCTTATTTCATATAGAGCTGTTTATTCAATTTCCTATCTTACGTATTCGTTTCATTAATTTAAGGCTAATTCAGGTTAATCTTCGTTTTTAACATATTTAATGTAGCGCTCTTCATTCACTTTATTATCTTTCGTATTCGTTTCATTAATTTGAAGCTAATTCTGTTGCAACTTTGTTTTTTACTTGTTTTATGAAGCGGTTTATTAATTTTCCTATCTTTCGTATTACTTTCATTAATTTGTGGCTAATAAATTTCAAGTTCATTTGCTACTTATTTTATGTAGCGCTGTTTATTAACTTTCCTATCTTTCGTATTCGTTTCATTAATTTGAGTCTAATTCAGTATCTACTTCGTTTTTTACTTATTTTATTTAACGCTGTTTATTAACTTTCCTATCTTAGGTATTCGTTTCCTTTATTTGAGGCTAGTTCAGTTTCAACTTCGTTTTCTACTTATTACATATAGAGCTGTTTTTTCACTTTCCTATCTAACGTATTTGTTTCATTAATTTGAGGCTAATTCAGGTTAATTTTCGTTTTTTACTTATTTAATGTAGCGCTCTTTATTCACTTTCCTATCTTCCGTATTCGTTTCAGTAATTTGAGGCTAATGCAGTTTCTACTTTTTTTTTACTTGTTTTATGTAGCGCTGTTTATTAATATTCCTATCTTACGAATTCCTTTCATTAATTTGAGGCTAATTCAGTTTAACTTCCTTTTTTTACTTATTTAATGTAGCGCTGTTTATTAACTTTCCTATCTTTCGTATTCGTTTCATTAATTTGAGTCTAATTCAGTATCTACTTCGTTTTTTACATATTTTATTTAACGCTGTTTATTAACTTTCCTATCTTAGGTATTCGTTTCTTTTATTTGAGGCTAGTCCATTTTCAACTTCGTTTTCTACTTATTACATATAGAGTTGTTTATTCGCTTTCCTATCTTACGTATTCGTTTCATTAATTTGATGCCAATTCAGGTTAATCTTCCTTTTATATTTATTTTATGTAGAGCTGTTTATTCACTTTCCTATCTTACGTATTCGTTTCTTTAATTTGATGGTAATTCAGTTTCGACTTCGTTTTTTACTTACTTTATGTAGCGCTGTTTATTAAATTCCTATCCTACGTATTCGTTTCGTTAATTTGAGGGTAATTCTGTTTCAAGTTCGTTTTTTACTTATTTTATATAGCGCTGTTTATTAACTTTCCTATCTTACGTATTTGTTTCATTAATTTGAGGCTAATTCTGTTTTAAATTCGTTGTTTACTTATTTAATATAGCGCTCTTTATTAACTTACCTATATTAGGTATTTGTTTCTTTAATTTGAGGCTAGTTCAGTGTCAACTTCGTTTTCTACTTATTTCATATATAGTTGTTTATTCACTTTCCTATCTTACGTATTCGTTTCATTAATTTAAGGCTAATTCAGTTTTAACTTCGATGTTTACTTATTTAATATAGCGCTCTTTATTAACTTTCCTATCTTATGTATTCGTTTCATTAATTTGTGGCTAATTCAGATTCAACTTCTTTTTCTACATATTTTATGTAGCGCTGTTTATTAACTTTCCTATCTTTCGTATTCGTTTCATTATTTTGAGCCTAATTCTGTTGCAACCTCGTTTTTTACTTATTATATGCAGCGCTGTTTATTCACTTTCCTATCTTATGTATTCGTTTCATTAATTTGAGGCTAATTCATTTTGAACTTCGTTTTTTGCTTATTGTATGACGCGCTGTTTATTCACTTTTGTATCTAAAAATATATTTTTTTAATTTGAGTCCATTTCAGATTCGGCTACGTTTTTTGCTTATTATATGCCTCGCTGTTTATTCACTTTTGTGTCTTACGTATTCGTTTCAATAATTTGAGGCTAATTCAGTTTCGTCTTTGTTTTTTACTTATTTTATGTAGAGCTGTGTATTCATTTTCCTATATTACGTATTCTTTTCATTAATTTGAGGCTAATTCAGTTTCAACCTCGTTTTTTGCATATTTTATGTAGCGCTGTTTATTCACTATTCTGTCTTACGTATTCGTTTCAATAATTTGAGACTAATTCAGTTTCAACTTCGTTTTTTACCTATTTTATACAGCGCTGTTTATTAACTTTCCTATCCTAAGTATTCGTTTCATTGATTTGAGGCTAATTCAGTTTCAACCTCGTTTTATACTAATATTTTGTAGCGCTGATTATTCAGTTTCCTATATTACGTTTTCGTTTCATTAATTTGAGGTTAATTAAGTTTCAACTTCGTATTTTATTTATTTTATGTAGCCCTACTTATTAACTCTACTATCCTACATATTCGTTTCATTAATTTGAGGGCAATTCAGTTTCAAATTTGTTTTTTACTTATTTTATGTAGCGATGTTTATTAACTTTCCTATCTTACGTATTCCTTTCATAAATTTGAGGCTAATTCTGTTTTAACTTCGTTTTTTACTTATTATATGGAACGCGGTTTATTAATTTTCATATCTTACGTATTCGTTTCATTAATTTGAGTCTAATTCAGTATCACCATCGTTTTTTACTTATATTATGTAACGCAGTTTTTTATCTTTATTATCTTACGTATTCCTTTCATTAATTTGAGGCTAATTCAGTTTGAACTTCGTTTTTTGCTTATTGTATTACGCGCTGTTTATTCACTTTTGTATCTAACATTTAGTTTCTTTAATTTGAGTCCATTTCAGTTTCGGCTACGTTTTTTGCTTATTATATCCCGCGCTGTGTATTCACTTTCGTGTCTTACGTTTTAGTTTCTTTAATTTGAGTCTAATTCAGTTTCAAATTGGTTTTTTTTATTATATGTCGCGCTGTTTATTCACTTTCGTATCTTACGTTTTCGTTTCTTTAATTTGAGGCTAATTCAGATTCTTCTTCGTTTTTTACTTATTTTATGCAGAGCTGTGTATTCACTTTCCTATCTTACGTATTCTTTTCATTAATTTGAGGCTAATTCAGTTTCAACCTCGTTTTTTGCATATTTTATGTAGCGCTGTTTATTCACTTTTCTGTCTTACGTATTCGTTTCAATAATTTGAGGCTAATTCAGTTTCAACTTCGTTTTATACTTATTTTATATAGCGCTGTTTATTAACTTTCCTATCCTAAGTATTCGTTTCATTAATTTGAGGCAATTTCAGTTTCAATTTCGTCTTTTACTTATTTTATGTAGCGCTGTTTATTAACTTTCCTATCTTACGTATTCGTTTCATTGATTTGAGGCTAATTCAGTTTCAACCTCGTTTTTTACTTATTTTTTGTAGCGATGATTATTCAGTTTCCTATCTTACGTATTCGTTTCATTAATTTGAAGTTAATTAAGTTTCAACTTCGTATTTTATTTATTTTATGTAGCCCTACTTATTAACATTACTATCCTACATCTTCGTTTCATTAATTTGAGGGCAATTCAGATTCAACTTTGTTTTTTCACTTATTTTATGGAACGCGGTTTATTAATTTTCCTATCTTACGTATTCGTTTCATTAATTTGAGTCTAATTCAGTATCAACATTGTTTTTTACTTATATTATGTAACGCAGTTTTTTAACTTTACTATCTTACGTATTCGTTTCTTTAATTTGATGGTAATTCAGTTTGGACTTCGTTTTTTACTTACTTTATGTAGCGCTGTTTATTAAATTCCTATCCTACGTATTCGTTTCGTTAATTTGAGGGTAATTCAGTTTCAACTATGTTTTTTACTTATTTTATATAGAGCTGTTTGTTCACTTTCCTATCTTACATATTCGTTTCATTAATTTGAGTCTAATTCAGTTTCAACTTCCTTTTTTACTTATTTTATGTAGCGCTGTTCATTCTATTTTCTATCATATGTATTCGTTTCAATAATTTGAGGCTAATTCACTTCCATCTTCGTTTTTTACTTATATTATGTAGAGCTGTTTATTCACTTTCCTATATTATGTTTTCCTTTCGTTAATTTGAAGCTAATTCAGTTTCAACTTCGTTGTTTACTTGTTTATGTAGCGCTGGTAATTCACTATCCTATCTTACGTATTCGTTTCATTAATTTGAGGCTAATTCAGTTTCATCGTCGTTCTTTACTTATTTTATGTAGCGCTGTTTATTCACTTTTCTGTCTTACGTATTGGTTTAAATAACATGAGGCTAATTCAATTTCAACTTAGTTTTTTACATATTTTATGTAGCGCTGTTTATTAACGTTCCTATCTTATGTATTCGTTTCATTAATTTGAGTCTAATTCAGTATCAACTTCGTTTTTTACTTATTTAATGTAGCGCTCTTTATTCACTTTCTTATCTGACGTATTCGCTTCATTAATATGATGCTAATTCAGTTTCAACTTTGTTTTTACTTGTTCTTGTAGCGCGGTTTATTAATTTTCCTATCTTACGTATTCCTTTCATTAATTTGACGCTAATTCAGTTTTCATTTCGTTTTTTACTTATTTAATGTAGCGCTCTATATTAACTTTCCTATCTTATGTAAACGTTTCTTTAATTTGTGGCTAATTCAGTTTCAAATTTGTTTTCCACTTATTTTATGTAGCGCGGTTTATTAACTTTCTTATCTTTCGTATTCGTTTCATTAATTTTAGTCTAATTCAGTATATACGTCGTTTTTACTTATTTTATGTAACGCTGTTTTTTAACTTTCCTATCTTTCGTATTCGTTTCATTAATGTGAGGCTAATTCAGTATCAACTTATTTTTTTACATTTGTATGCCGCGCAATTTATTATCTTTCCAATCTTACGTATTCGCTTCATTAATTTGAGGGTAATTCAGTTTCACCTTCCTTTTCTACTTATTTTATGTAGCGCTGTTTGTTAACTTTACTATCTTACGTCCTCGTTTCATTAATTTGAGGATAATTACATTTCAACTTCGTTTTTTACTTATTTTATGTAGCTGTCTTTATTAACTTTACTATCTTACGTATTCGTTTCCTTAAATTTTAAAGGTAATTCAGGTTCTACGTCGTTTTTTACCTATTTTATGTAGCGCCATTAATTAACTTTCCCATATTACGTATTCGTTTCAATAATTTAAGGCTAATTCAGTTTCAACTTCGTTTTTTACTTATTTTATGTAGCGCTGTTTATTAACTTACCTATCCTACGTATTCGTTTAATTAATTTGGGGCAATTTCATTTTCTACTTCGTTTTCTACTTATTTTATGTAGCGGTGTTTAGTATCTTTCCTATCTTACGTATTCGTTTCATTAATTTGAGGCTAATTCAGTTTCAACCTCGTTTTTTACTTATTTTTTGTAGCGCTGATTATTCAGTTTCCTATCTTACGTTTTCGTATCTTTTATTTGAGGTTAATTGAGTTTCAACTTCGTTTTTTACTTAATTTATGTAGTCCTACTTATTAACTTTACCATCCTACATATGCGTTTCATTAATTTGAGGGCAATTCAGTTTCAACTTTGTTTTTTGCTTATTTTATGTAGCGCTGTTTATTAACTTACCTATCTTACGTATACCTTTCATAAATTTGAGGCTAATTCACTTTATACCTTCGTTTTTTACTTATTATATGTAGCGCTATTTATTAATTTTCCTATCTTACGTATTCGTTTCATTAATTTGAGTCTATTTCAGTATCATTTTCGTTTTTTACTTATATTATGTAGCGCTGTTTTTTAGCTTTACTATCTTACGTATTCGTTTCGTTAATTTGAGGGAAATTCAGTTTCAATTCGTTTTTTACTTATTTTATGCAGCGCTGTTTATTAACTTTCCTATCTAACTTATTGGTGTCAATAATTTGAGGCTAATTCAGTTTCAACTTCGTTTTTTACTTATTTTATATAGCGCTGTTTATTAACTTTCCTATCCTACGTATTCGTTTCATTAATTTGAGGCTAATTCAGCATCAACCTCGTTTTTTACTTATTTTTTTTAGCGCTGATTATTCAGTTTCCAATCTTACGTTTTCGTTTCATTAATTTGAAGTTAATTGAGTTTCAACATCGATTTTTATTTATTATATGTAGCCCTACTTATTAACTTCACTATCCTACATATTCGTTTTATTAATTTGAGGGTAATTCAGTTTCTACTTTGCTTTTTACTTATTTTATGTAGCGCTGTTTATTAACTTTCCTATCTTACGTATACCTTTGTAAATTTGAGGCTAATTCAGTTTTAATTTCGTATTTTACATATTTTATGGACCGCGGATTATTAATTTTCCTATCTTACGTATTCGTTTCATAAATTTGAGTCTAATTCAGTATGAACTTCGTTTCATACTTATATTATGTAACGCTGTTTTTTAACTTTACTGTCTTACGCATTCGTTTCGTTAATTTGAGGGTAATTCAGTTTCAACTTCGTTTTTTACTCACTTTATGTAGCGCTGATGATTAACTTTCCTATCTTACGTATTCGTTTCGTTAATTTGAGGTTAATTCAGTTTCAACTTCATTTTTTCCTTATTTTATGTAGCGCTGTTTATTCACTTTTCTGTCATATGTATTCGTTTCAATAATTTGTTGCTAATTCAGTTCCATCTTCGTTTTTTACTTATTTTATGTAGCGCCGTTTATTCACTTTCCTATATTATGTATTCGTTTCGTTAATTTGAAGCTAATTCAGTACAAGTTCGTTGTTTACTTGTTTATGTAGCGCTGGTTATTCACTTTCCTATCTTACGTATTCCTTTCATTAATTTGAGGCTAATTTAATTTCATCTTCGTTTTTTACTTATTTTATATAGAGCTGTTTATTGACTTTCTTATCTTACGTATTAGTTTCATTAATTTGAATGTAATTCAGTTTCATCTTCGTTCTTTACTGATTGTATGACGCGCTGTTTATTCACTTTTTTATCTTACGTTTTAGTTTCTTTAATTTGAGTCCAATTCAATTTCAGCTATGTTTTTTGCTTATTATATGTGGAGCTGTTTATTCCCTTTCGTATCTTACGTTTTGGTTTCTTTAATTTGAGTTTAATTCAGTTTCAACTTCGTTTTTTGCCTATTATATCGCGCTATTTATTCACTATCGTATCTCACGTTTTCGTTTCTTTAATTTGAGGCTAAATCAATTTCAACTTCGTTTTTTACATATTTTAAGTAGCGCTGTTTATTAACTTTACTATACTACATATTCGTTTCATTAATTTGAGGGCAATTCAGTTTCAACTTTGTCTTTTACTTATTTTATGTAGCGCTGTTTATTAACTTTCCTATCTTACGTATTCCTTACATAAATTAGGGGCTAATTCAATTTTAACTGCGTTTTATAATTATTATATATAGCAGTGTTTAATAACTTCCTCATCTTACGTATTCGTTTCATTTATTTGAGTGTAATTCAGTATCAACTTCTTTTTTTACTTATATTATGTAACGCTGTTTTTTAACTTAATCATCTTACGTATTCGTTTCGTTAATTTAAGGTAATTCAGTTTTTTAGTTATTTTATGTAGCGCTGTTTACTAACTTTCCTATCGTACCAATTCGTTTCGTTAATTTGATGGTAATTCAGTTTCAACTTCGCTTTAACTTTTTTATATGGAGCTGTTTATTCACTTTCCTATCTTACTTATTCGATTCATTAATTTGAGGCTTATTCATGTTAATCTTCGTTTTTTACTTATTTTATATAGAGCTGTTTTTTCACTTTCCTATCTTACGTATTCGTTTCATTAATTTGAGGCTAATACAGGTAAATCACCGTTTTTTACTTATTTTATGTAGAGCTGTTTATTCACTTTCTTATCTTACGTATACGTTTCCATAATTTGACGCTAATTCTCTTTCATCTTCGTTTTTTACTTATTTTATGTAGCGCTGTTTTTTCATTTTTCTGTAATACGTATTCGTTTCAATAATTTGATGCTAATTCAGTTTCAACTCTGTTTTTTACTTGTTTTATGTAGCGGTGTTTATTAATTTTCCTATCTTACGAATTCCTCTCATTAATTTGAGGCTAATTCAAATTTAACTTCGTTTTTAACTTTTTTAATGTAGCGCTCTTTATTAACTTTCCTATCTTACGTATTCGTTTCGTTAATTTGCGGGTAATTCAGTTTAAACTTCCTTGTTTACTTATTTTATGTAGCGCTGTTTATTAACTTTCCTATCTTAGGTATTCGTTTCTTTTATTTGAGGCTAGTTCAGTTTCAACTTCGTTTTTTACTTATTTTATGTAGCGCTGTTTATTCACTATTCTTTCTAACGTATTCGTTTCAATAATTTGAGGCGAATTCTGCTTCAAGTTCGTTTTTTACTTATTTTATGTAGTGCTGTTTATTAACTTTCCTATCTTACGTATTTGTTTCATTAATTTGAGTCTAATTCAGTTTAATCTTCGTTTTTTATTTATTTTATGTAGCGCTGTTTATTAACTTTCCTATCTTAGGGATTCGTTTCATTAATTGGAGGCTAGTTCAGTTTCAACTTCGTTTTCTATTTATTTCATATAGAGCTGTTTATTCACTTTCCTATCTTACGTATTCGTTTCATTAATTTTTGGCTAATTCAGGTTAATCTTCGTTTTTTACTTATTTAATGTAGCGCTCTTTATTCACATTCCTATCTTACGTATTCGTTTCATTAATTTGAGGCTAATTCAGTTTCACCTTTTTTTTTACTTGTTTTATGAAGCGCTGTTTATTAATTTTCCTATCTTACGTATTCCTTTCATTAATTTTATGCTAATTCATTTTTAACTTCGTTTTTTACTTATTTAATGTAGCGCTCTTTATTAACTTTCCTATCTTACGTATTCGTTTCGTTAATTTGCGGGTAATTCAGTTTAAACTTCGTTTTTTACTTATTTTATGTAGCGCATTTTACTAACTTTCCTATCTTAGGTATTCGTTTCTTTAAGTTGAGGCTAGTTCAGTTTCAACGTCGTTTTCTACTTATTTCATATAGAGCTGTTTATTCACTTTCCTATCATACGTATTCGTTTCATTAATTTAAGGCAAATTTAGTTTAATCTTCGTTTTTTACTTATTTAATGTAGCGCTCTTTATTCACTTTCTTATCTTACGTATTCGTTTCATTAATTTGATGCTAATTCATTTTCTACTTCGTTTTTTGCTTACTCTATGTCGCGCTGTTTATTCACTTTCGTATCTTACGATTTCGTTTTTTTAATTTGAGGCTATTTCAGTTTCAACTTCGTTTTTTACTTATTTGATGTAGCGCTGTTAATTAACTTTCAAAAAATTGCGTATTCGTATCATTAATTTGACGCTAATTCAGTTTCAACTTCGTTTTTTCCATATTTTATGTAGCGCTGTTTATTAACTTTCCTATCTTACGTATTCATTTCATTAATTTGAGGCTAATTTGCTTTCATCGTCGTTTTTTACTTATTTTATATAGAGATGTTTATTCAGTTTTCTATCTTACGTATTCGTTTCATTAATTTAAGGCTAATTCAGTTTCAATTTCGTTTTTTACTTATTTTATGTAGCGCTGTTTATTCACTTTTCTGTCTTATGTATTCGTTTTAATAATGTGTGGCTAATTCAGTTTCAACTTCGTTTTTTACTTATTATATGCAGCGCTGTTTATTATCTTTCCTATCTTATGTATTCGTTTCGTTAATTTGAGGCTAATGCAGTTTCAACTTCGTTGTTTACTTATTTTATGTACCGCTGGTTTTTCACTATCCTATCTTACGTATTCGTTTCATTAATTTGTGGATAATTTAATTTCATCTTCGTTTTTTACTTACTTTAAATAGAGCTGTTTATTTACTTTCCTATCTTACGTATTCGTTTCATTAATTTGAGGCTAATACAGGTAAATCACCGTTTTTTACTTATTTTATGTAGAGCTGTTTATTCACTTTTCTATCTTACGTATTCGTTTCGTTAATTTGCGGGTAATTCAGTTTAAACTTCCTTGTTTACTTATTTTATGTAGCGCTGTTTATTAACTTTCCTATCTTAGGTATTCGTTTCTTTTATTTGAGGCTAGTTCAGTTTCAAATTCGTTTTTTACTTATTTTATGTAGCGCTGTTTATTCACTTTTTTTCTAATGCATTCGTTTCAATAATTTGAGGCGAATTCTGTTTCAAGTTCGTTTTTTACTTATTTTATGTAGTGCTGTTTATTAACTTTCCTATCTTACGTATTTGTTTCATTAATTTGAGTCTAATTCTGTTTAAACTTCGTTTTTTACTTATTTTATGTAGCTCTGTTTATTAACTTTCCTATCTTAGGTATTCGTTTCATTAATTTGAGGCTAGTTCAGTTTCAACTTCGTTTTCTACTTATTTCATATAGAGCTGTTTATTCACTTTCCTATCTTACTTATTCGTTTCATTAATTTATGGCTAATTCAAGTTAATCTTCGTTTTTTACTTATTTAATGTAGCGCTCTTTATTCACATTCCTATCTTACGTATTCGTTTCATTAATTTGAAGCTAAGTCAGTTTCACCTTTTTTTTTACTTGTTTTATGAAGCGCTGTTTATTAATTTTCCTATCTTACGTATTCCTTTCATTAATTTGAGGCTAATTCATTTTTAACATCGTTTTTTACTTATTTAATGTAGCGCTCTTTATTAACTTTCCTATCTTACGTAATCGTTTCGTTAATTTGCGGGTAATTCAGTTTAAACTTCGTTTTTTACTTATTTTATGTAGCGCTGTTTATTAACTTTCCTATCTTAGGTATTCGTTTCTTTAATTTGAGGCTAGTTCAGTTTCAACGTCGTTTTCTACTTATTTCATATAGAGCTGTTTATTCACTTTCCTATCATACGTATTCGTTTCATTAATTTAAGGCAAATTTAGGTTAATCTTCGTTTTTTACTTATTTAAAGTAGCGCTCTTTATTCACTTTCTTATCTTACGTATTCGTTTCATTAATTTGAGGCTAATTCATTTTCAACTTCGTTTTTTGCTTACTCTATGTCGCGCTGTTTATTCACTTTCTTATCTTACGATTTCATTTTTTTAATTTGAGGCTATTTCAGTTTCAATATCGTTTTTTACTTATTTCATGTAGCGCTGTTAAATAACTTTCATATCCTGCGTATTCGTATCATTAATTTGACGCTAATTCAGTTTCAACTTCGTTTTCTCCATATTTTATGTAGCGCTGTTTATTAACTTTCCTATCTTACGTATTCATTTCATTAATTTGAGGCTAATTTGCTTTCATCGTCGTTTTTTACTTATTTTATATAGAGATGTTTATACAGTTTTCTATCTTACGTATTCGTTTCATTAATTAAAGGCTAATTCAGTTTCAATTTCGTTTTTTACTTATTTTATGTAGCGCTGTTTATTCACTTTTCTGTCTTACGTTTTCGTTTTAATAATGTGTGGCTAATTCAGTTTCAACTTCGTTTTTTACTTATTATATGCAGCGCTGTTTATTATCTTTCCTATCTTATGTATTCGTTTCGTTAATTTGAGGCTAATGCAGTTTCAACTTCGTTGTTTACTTATTTTATGTACCGCTGGTTTTTCACTATCCTATCTTACGTACTCGTTTCATTAATTTGTGGATAATTTAATTTCATCTTCGTTTTTTACTTACTTTAAATAGAGCTGTTTATTTACTTTCCTATCTTACGTATTCGTTTCATTAATTTGAGGCGAATACAGGTAAATCACCGTTTTTTACCTATTTTAGGTAGAGCTCTTTACTCACTATCTTATCTTACGTATACGTTTCGATAATTTGACGCTAATTCAGTGTCATCTTCGTTTTTTACTTATTTTATGTAGCGCTGTTTATTCACTTTTCTGTCTTACGTATTCGTTGCAATAATTTGAGGCTAACTCAGTTTCAACTTTGTTTTTTACTTGTTTTATGTTGCGCTGTTTATTAACTTTCCTATCTTACGTATTCGTTTCATTAATTTGAGGTTAATTCAGTTTCAACTTCGTTTTTTACTTATTTAATGTAGCGCTCTTTATTAACTTTCCTATCTTATGTATTCGATTCATAAATTTGTGGATGATTCAGTTTCAACTTCGTTTTCTACTTATTTTATGTAGCGCTGTTTGTTAACTTTCTTATCCTACGTATTCGTTTCGTTAATTTGCGGGTAATTCTGTTTAAAATTCCTTTTTTACTTATTGTATGTAGCGCTGTTTATTAACTTTCCTATCTTAGGTATTCGTTTCTTTTATTTGAGGCTAGTTCAGTTTCAACTTCGTTTTCTACTTATTGTATACAGAGTTGTTTATTCGCTCTCCTATCTTACGTATTCGTTTCATTAATTTGAGGCCAATTCAGGTTAATCTTCTTTTTATATTTATTTAATGTAGAGCTGTTTATTCACTTTCCTATCTTACGTATTCGTTTCATAATTTGACGCTAATTCAGTTTCAACTTCGTTTTTTACTTATTTTATATAGCGCTGTTTATTCACTTTTCTGTCTAACGTAATCGTTTCAATAATTTGATGCTTATTCTGTTTCAAGTTCGTTTTTTACCTATTTTATACAGCGCTGTTTATTAACTTTCCTATCGTATGTATTTGTTTCGTTAATTTGAGGCTAATTCAGTTTTAATTTCGTTGTTTACTTATATAATATAGCGCTCTTTATTAACTTTCCTATCGTACGTATTCGGTTCATTAATTTAAGGCTAATTCAGTTTAATCTTCCTTTTTTTACTTATTTAATGTAGCGCTCTTTATTCACTACCTTATCTTACGTATTCGTTTCATTAATTTGAGGCTAATTCAGTTTCAACTTTGTTTTTTACTTGTTTTATGTAGCGCTCTTTTTTAACTTTCCTATCTTAGGTATTCGTTTCTTTAATTTGAGGCTAGTTCAGTGTCAACTTCGTTTTCTACTTATTTCATATATAGCTGTTTATTCACTTTCCTATCTTACGTATTGCTTTCATTAATTTGGGTTAATTCAGTTTGAACGTCGTTGTTTACTTATTTAATATAGCGCTCTTTATTAACTTTCCTATCTTATGTATTCGTTTCATTAATTTGTGGCTAATTAAGTTTGAACTTCTTTTTCTACTTATTTTATGTAGCGCTGTTTATTAACTTTCCTATCTTTCGTATTCGTTTCATTAATTTGAGTCTAATTCAGTATCTACTTCGTTTTTTACTTATTTTATATAACGCTGTTTATTAACTTTCCTATCTTACGTATTCCTTTCATTAATTTGAGGCTAATTCAGTTTAACTTCGTTTTTTACTTATTTAATGTAGCGCTCTTTATTAACTTTCCTATCTTATGTATACGTTTCATTAATTTGATGCTAATTCTGTTGAAACCTCGTTTTTTACTTATTCTATGCAGCGCTGTTTATTCACTTTCCTATCTTACGTATTCGTTTCATTAATTTGAGGCTAATTCAGTTTGAACTTCGTTTTTTGCTTATTGTATGACGCGCTGTTTATTAACTTTTGTATCTAACAATTTAGTTTCTTTAATGTGAGTCCGTTTCAGTTACGGCTACGTTTTTTGCGTATTATTTGCCGCGCTGTTTATTCACATTCGTGTCTTACGTTTTAGTTTCTTTAATTTGAGTCTAATTCAGTTTCAAATTTGTTTTTTTTATTATATGTCGCGCTGTTTATTCACTTTTGTATCTTACGTTTTCGTTTCTTTAATTTGAGGCTATTTCAAATTCAACTTCGTTTTATAATTATTTTATGTAGCGCCGTTTATACACTTTTCGGTCTTACGTATTCGTTTCAATAATTTGAGGCTAATTCAGTTTCAACTTCGTTTTTTACTTATTTTATATAGAGCTGTTTATTCACATTCCTATCCTACGTAATCGTTTCATTAATTTGAGGATAATTCAGTATCAACCTCGTTTTTTACTTATTTTTTGTAGCGCTGATTATTCAGTTTCCTATCTTGCGTTTTCGTTTCATTAATTTGACGTTAATTCAGTTTCAACATTGCTTTTTACTTATTTTATGTAGCGCTGTTTATTAACTTTCCTATCTTAAGTATACCTGTCATAAATTTGATGCTAATTCAGTTTTAACTTCGTTTTTTACATATTTTATGGAACGCGGTTTACTAATTTTCCTATCTTACGTATTCGTTTCATTAATTTGAGTCTAATTCAGTATCAACTTCGTTTCTTACTTATATTATGTAACGCTGTTTTTTATCTTTACTGTCTTACGTATTCGTTTCGTTAATTCGAGAGTAATTCAGTTTCAACTTCGTTTTTTACTTACTTTTTGTAGCGCTGATGATTAACTTTCCTATCTTACGTATTCGTTTCGTTAATTTGAGGCTAATTCAGTTTCAACTTCATTTTTTCCTTATTTTATATAGCGCTGTTTATTCACTTTTCTGTCATATGTATTCGTTTCAATAATTTGAGGCTAATTCATTTCCATCTTCGTTTTTTACTTATTCTATGTAGAGCTGCTTATTCACTCTCCTATATTATGTATTCGTTTCGTTAATTTGAAGCTAATTCAGTACAAGTTCGTTGTTTACTTGTTTATGTAGCGCTGGTTATTCACTTTTCTATCTTACGTATTCGCTTCGTTAATTTGAGCGTAATTCAGTTTCAATTCGTTTTTTACTTATTTTATGTAGCGCTGTTTCTTAACTTTCCTATCTTACGTTTTCGTTTCATTAATTTTAGGCTAATTCAGGTCAATCATCGTTTTTTACTTATTTTATGTAGAGCTGTTTATTCACTTTCTTATCTTACGTATTCGTTTCATTAATTTGTGGCTAATTCAGTTTCAACTTTGTTTTTTACTTGTTTTATAAAGCGCTGTTTATTAATTTTCCAATCTTACGTATACCTTTCATTTATTTGAGGCTAATTCAGTTTTAACTTCGTTTTTTACTTATTTAATGTAGCGCTCTTTATTAACTTACCTATCTTATGTATTCGTTTCATTAATTTCAGGTTAATTCATTTTCTTCTTTTTTTTCTACTTATTTTATGTAGCGCTGTTTATTAACTTTCCCATATTTCGTATTCGTTTCATTTATTTGAGTATAATTCTGTATCAACTTCGTTTTATACTTATTTTATGTAAGGCTGTTTTTTAACTTTCCTATCTTTCGTATTCGTTTCATTAATGTGAGGGTAATTCAATTTCAATTTCGTTTTTGCCTATTATATGCAGCGCTCTTTATTATCTTTCCTATCTCACGTATTCGTTTTATTAATTTGAGGCTAATTAGGTTTCAACTTTTTTTTTACTTGTTTTATGTAGCGCTGTTTATTAATTTTCCTATCTTACGTATTCCTTTCATAAATTTGTGCCTATTTCAGTTTTAACTTCGTTTTTTACTTATTTAACGTAGCGCTCATTATTAACATTCTATCTTATGTATTCGTTTCATTAATTTGTGGTTAATCAGTTTCAACTTCTTTTTCTACATATTGTATGTAGCGCTGTTTATTAACTTTCCTATCTTACGTATTCGTTTCATTAATTTGTGTCTAATTCAATATCAACTTCGTTTTTTACTTATTTTATATAAGGCTGTTTTTTAACTTTCCTATTTTTCGTATTCGTTTCATTAATTAGTGGCTAATTCAGTGTAGGCTTCGTTTTCTTCTTATTTTATGTAGCGCTGGTTATTCACTTTCCTATCTTACGTATTCCTTTCATTAATTTAAGGCTAATTTAATTTCATCTTCGTTTTTTACTTATTTTATATAGAGCTGTTTATTCACTCTCTTATCTTACGTATTAGTTTCATTAATTTGACGCAAATTCAGTTTCATCTTCGTTCTTTACTGATTGTATGACGCGCTGTTTATTCACTTTCTTATCTTACGTTTTAGTTTCTTTAATTTGTGTGGAATTTAGTTTCATCTATGTTTTTTGCTTATTATATGTCGAGCTGTATATTCACTTTCGTATCTTACATTTTAGTTTCTTTAATTTGAGTTTAATTCAGTTTCAACTTCGTTTTTTGCTTATTATATGTCGCGCTGTTATTCACTTTCGTATCTCACGTTTTCGTTTCTTTAATTTGATGCTAATTCTGTTTCAAGTTCGTTTTTTACATATTTCAAGTAGCGCTGTTTATTAACTTTCATATCCTAAGTATTCGTATCAATAATTTGAGACTAATTCAGTTTCAAATTCGTTTTTTACTTATTTTATGTAGAGCTGTATATTCACTTTCCTATCTTACGTATTCGTTTAATAATTTGAGGCTAATTCAGGTTTAACTTCGTTGTTTACTTATTTTATCTAGCGCTGTTTATTCACTTTCCTATCATACGAATTCATTTCATTAATTTAAGGCTAATTTGCTTTCATCTTCGTTTTTTACTTATTTTATGTAGAGCTGTGTATTCACTTTCCTGTCTTACGTTTTCGTTTCTTTAATTTGATGCTAATTCTGTTTCAAGTTCGTTTTTTACATATTTCAAGTAGCGCTGTTTATTAACTTTCATATCCTAAGTATTCGTATCAATAATTTGAGGCTAATTCATTTTCAACTTCGTTTTTTACTTATTTTATATAGCGTTGTTTAGTATCTTTCCTATCTTACGTATTCGTTTCATTAATTTGAGGCTAATTCAGTTTCAACCTCGTTTTTTACTTATTTTTTGTAGTGCTGATTATTCAGTTTCCTATCTTACGATTTCTTTTCATTAATTTGAGGTTAATTGAATTTCAACTTCGTTTTTTACTTAATATATGTAGCCCTACTTATTACCTTTACTATCCTACATACTCGTTTCATTAATTTGAGTCTAATACTGTATCAACTTCGTTTCTTACTTATATTATGTAACGCTGTTATTTAACTTTACTGTCTTACGTATTCGTTTCGTCAATTAGAGGGTAATTTAGTTTCAACTTCGTTTTTAACTTACTTTTTGCAGTGCAGATGATTAACTTTCCTATCTTACGTATTCGTTCCGTTAATTTGAGGCTAATTCATTTTCAACTTCATTTTTCCCTTATTTTATATAGCGGTGTTTATTCACTTTTCTGTCATATGTATTCGTTTCAATAATTTGAGGCTAATTCAGTTCCATCTTCGTTTTTTACTTATTCTATGTAGAGCTGTTTATTCACTCTCCTATATTATGTATTCGTTTCTTTAATTTGAAGCTAATTCAATACAAGTTCGTTGTTTACTTGTTTATGTAGCGCTGATTATTCACTTTCCTATCTTACGTATTCGTTTCGTTAATTTGGGGGTAATTCATTTTAAACTTCGTTGTTTAATTATTTTATGTAGTGCTGTTTATTAACTTTCCTATCCTAGGTATTCGTTTCTTTTATTTGAGGCTGGTTCAGATTCAACTTCATTTTTTACTTATTTTATGTAGCGCTGTTTATTCACTTTTCTTTCTAACGTATTCGTTTCAATAATTTGAGGCGAATTCTGTATCAAGTTCGTTTTTTACTTATTTAATGTAGCGCTGTTTATTAACTTTCCTATCTTACGTATTTGTTTCATTAATTTGAGTCTAATTCAGTTTAAACTTCGTTTTTTACTTATTTTATGTAGCGCTGTTTATTAACTTTCCTATCTTAGGTATTCGCTTCTTTAATTTGAGGCTAGATCAGTTTCAACTTCGTTTTCTACTTATTTCATATAGAGCTGTTTTTTCACTTTCCTATCTTACGTATTCGTTTCATTAATTTGTGGTAAATTCAGGTTAATCTTCGTTATTTACTTATTTAATGTAGCGCTCTTTATTCACTTTCCTATCTTACGTATTCGTTTCATTAATTTGAGGCTAAGTCAGTTTCAACTTTGTTTTTACTTGTTTTATGAAGCGCTGTTTATTAATTTTCCTATCTTACGTATTCCTTTCATAAATTTGAGCCTAATTCAGTTTCAACTTCTTTTTCTACATATTTTATGTAGCGCTGTTTATTAACTTTCCTATCTTACGTATTCGTTTCATTAATTTGTGTCTAATTCAATATCAACTTCTTTTTTTACTTATATTATGTTACGCTGTTTTTTAACTTAATCATCTTACGTATTCGATTCGTTAATTTGAGGGTAATTCAGTTTTTTAGTTATTTTATGTAGCGATGTTTATTAACTTTCCTATCGTACGTATTCGTTTCGTTAATTTAATGGTAATTCAGTTTCAACTTCGCTTTCACTTATTTTATATAGAGCTGTTTATTCACTTTCCTTTCTTACGTATTCGTTTCATTAATTTGAGTCTAATACAGGTAAATCACCGTTTTTTACTTATTTTATGTACAGCTGATTATTCACATTTCTGTCTTACGTATTCGTTTCAATAATTTGAGGCTAATTCGGTTTCAACTCTGTTATTTACTTGTTTTTTGTAGCGCTGTTTATTAATTTTCCTATCTTACGAATTCCTTTCATTCACTTTTCCATAATTTGACGCTAATTCAGTTTCGTCTTCGTGTTTTACTTATTTTATGTAGCGCTGTTTATTCACATTTCTGTCTTACGTATTCGTTTCAATAATTTGAGGCTAATTCGGTTTCAACTCTGTTATTTACTTGTTTTTTGTAGCGCTGTTTATTAATTTTCCTATCTTACGAATTCCTTTCATTAATTTAATGCAAATTCAAATTTAACTTCGTATTTAACTTTTTTAATGGAGCGCTCTTTATTAACTTTACTATCTTATGTATTAGTTTCATTAATTTGCGGCTAATTCAGTTTCAACTTCGTTTTCTACATATTTTATGTAGCGCTGTTTATTTACTTTCCTATCTTACGTATTCGTTTCGTTAATTTGCGGGTAATTCAGTCTAAACTTCGTTGTTTAGTTATTTTATGTAGCGCTGTTTATTAACTTTCCAATCTTAGGTATTCGTTACTTTTATTTGAGGCTAGTTCAGTTTCAACTTCGTTTTCTACATATTTTATACAGAGATGTTTATTCGCTTTCCTATCTTACGTATTCGTTTCATTAATTTGAGGCCAATTCAGGTTAATCTTCGTTTTATATTTATTTTATGTAGAGCTGTTTATTCACTTTCCTATCTTACGTATTCGTTTCATTAATTTGACGCTAATCCTGTTCAAGTTCGTTTTTCACTTATTTTATATAGCGCTGTTTATTAACTTTCCTATCTTACGTATTTGTTTCATTAATTTAAGGCTAATTCAGGTTAATCATCGTTTTTTACTTATTTAACGTAGAGCTCTTTATTCACTTTCTTATCTTACGTATTCGTTTCATTAATTTGAGGTTAATTCAGTTTCACCTTTTTTTTTACTTGTTTTATGTAGCGCTGTTTATTAATTTTCCTATCTTACGTATTCCTTACATTAATTTGTGGCTAAATCAGTATCAACATCTTTTTCTACTTATTTTATGTAGCGCGGTTTATTAACTTTCCTATCTTACGCATTCGTTTCATTAATTTGGTGCTAATTCAGTTTCAACTTCGCTTTATACTTATTTTATGTAGCTCTGTTTATTAACTTTACTATCTTACGTATTCGTATCGTTAATTTGCGGGTAATTCAGATTAAACTTCGTTTTTTACTTATTTTATGTAGCGCTGTTTATTCACTTTCGTATCTTACGATTTCGTTTCTTTAATTTGAGGCTATTTCAGTTTCAACTTCGTTTTATACTTGTTTCATGTAGCGCTGTTAATTAACTTTCATATCCTGCGTATTCGTATCATTAATTTGACGATAATTCAGTTTCAACTTCGTTTTTTACGTATTTTATGTAGCGCTGTTTATTAACTTTCCTATCTTACGTATTCGTTTCATTAATTTGAGGTTAATTCAGTTTCAACTTCGTTTTTTACTTATTTTATGTAGCGCTGTTTATTAACTTTCGTATCTTACGTATTCGTTTAATTAATTTGAGTCTATTCAGTTTTATCTTCATTTTTTACTAATTTTATGTAGTGCTGTTTATTCACCTTCCTATCTTACGTATTCGTTCCTTTAATTTGAGGTTAGTTCTGTTTCAGTTTCGTTTTCTACTCATTTTATGTAGCGCTGTTTATTAACTTCATTATCTTACGTATTCGTTTCATTAATTTTAGGCTGAGTATTAACTTCGATTTTTACTTATTATATGTAGCGCTGTTTATTAACTTTCCTATCTTACATATTCATTTCATTAATTTGAAGATAATTTGCTTTCATCGTCGTTTTTTACTTATTTTATATAGAGATGTTTATTCACTTTTCTATCTTACGTATTCGTTTCATTAATTTGAGGCTAATTCAGTTTCAACTTCGTTTTTTACTTATTTTATGTAGCGCTGTTTATTCACTTTCTGTCTTATGTATTCGTTTTAATAATGTGTGGCTAATTCAGTTTCAACTTCGTTTTTTACTTATTGTATGCAGCGCTGTTTATTATCTTTCCTATCTTATGTATTCGTTTCGTTAATTTGAGGCTAATGCAGTTTCAACTTCGTAGTTTGCTTATTTTATGTAGCGCTGGTTTTTCACTATCCTATCTTACGTATTCGTTTCATTAATTTGTGGCTAATTTAATTTCATCTTCGTTTTTTACTTATTTTATATAGAGCTGTTTATTCACTTTCCTATCTTACGTATTTGTTTCATTAATTTGAGCCTAATATAGGTAAATCACCGTTTTTTACTTATTTTATGTGGAGCTGTTTATTCACTTTTCTGTCTTAGGTATTCGTTGCAATAATTTGAGGATAATTCAGTTTCAACTTCGTTTTTTACTTATTTAATTTAGCGCTCTTTATTAACTTTCCTATCTTATGTATTCGTTTCATTAATTTGTGGTTAATTCAATTTCAACTTCGTTTTCTACTTATTTTATGTAGCGCTGTTTATTAACATTCATATCTTACGTATTCGTTTCGTTAATTTGCGGGTAATTCTGTTTAAACTTCGTTTTTTACTTATTTTATGTAGCGCTGTTTATTAACTTTCCTATCTTAGGTATTCGTTTCTTTTATTTGAGGCTAGTTCAGTTTCAAATTCGTTTTCTACTTATTTTATACAGAGTTGTTTATTCGCTTTCCTATCTTACGTATTTGCTTCATTAATTTGAGGCTAATTCAGTTTTAACTTCGCTGTTAACCTATTTAATATAGCGCTCTTTATTAACTTTCCTACCATAGGTATTCGTTTTTAATTTGAGGCTAGTTCAGGGTCAACTTCGTTTTCTACTTATTTCATAAAGAGCTGTTTATTCACCTTCCTATCTTAAGTATTCGTTTCATTAATTTAAGGCTAATTCAGGTTAATCTTCGTTTTTTACTTATTTAATGTAACGCTCTTTATTCACTTTCTTATCTTACCTATTCGTTTCATTAATTTGAGGCTAACTCAGTTTCAACGTTGTTCTTTACTTGTTTTATGTAGCGCTGTTTAATAATTTTCCTATGTTACGTATTCCTTTCATTAATTTGAGGCTAATTCTGTTTTAACTTCGTTGTTTACTTATTTAATATAACGCTCTTTATTAACTTTCCTATCTTATGCATTCGTTTCATTAATTTGTGGCTAATTCAGTTTCAGCTTCTTTTACTACTTATTTTATGTAGCGCTGTTTATTAACTTTCCTTTCTTTCGTATTCGTTTCATTAATTTGAGTCTAATTCAGTATCTATATCGTTTTGTTCTTATTTTATGTAACGCTGTTTATTAACTTTCCTATCTTAGGTATACGTTTCTTTTATTTGAGGCTAGTTCAGTTTCAACTTCGTTTTCTACATATTTCATTTAGAGCTGTTTATTCACTTTCCTATCTTACGTATTCGTTTCATTAATTTGAGGCTAATTCAGGTTAATCTTCGTTTTTTATTTATTTAATGTAGCGCTCTTTATTCACTTTCCTATCTTACGTATTCGTTTCATTAATTTGAGGCTAATTCAGTTTCAACTTTGTTTTTTACTTGTTTTATGTAGCGCTGTTTATTAATTTTCCTATCTTACGTTTTCCTTTCATTAATTTGAGGCTTATTCAGTTTTAACTTGGTTTTTTTTTATTATATGTCGCGCTGTTTATTCACTTTCGTATCTTACGTTTTCGTTTCTTTAATTTGAGGCTAATTCAAATTCAACTTCGTTTTATAATTATTTTATGTAGCGCTGTTTATACACTTTTCTGTCTTAAGAATTCGTTTCAATAATTTGAGGCTAATTCAGTTTCAAATTCGTTTTTTTCTTATTTTATGTAGCGCTGTTTATTAACTTACCTATCCTACGCATTCGTTTAATTAATTTGAGGCGATTTCATTTTCAACATCGTTTTTTAGCTATTTTATCTAGCGCTGTTTAGTATCTTTCCTATCTTACGTATTCGTTTCATTAATTTGAGGCTATTTCAGTCTCAACCTCGTTTTTTACTTATTTTTTGTAGCGCTGATTATTCAGTTTCCTATCTTACGTTTTCGTTTCATAAATTTGAGGTTAATTGAGTTTCAACTTCGTTTTTTACTTATTATATGTAGCCCTACTTATTAACTTTACTATCCTACATATCCGTTTCATTAATTTGAGGGCAATTCAGTTTCAACATTGTTTTTTACTTATTTTATGTAGCGCTGTTTATTAACTTTCCTATCTTACGTATTCCTTACATAAATTTGAGGCTAATTCAGTTTTAACTGCGTTTTATAATTATTATATGTAGCGCTGTTTATTAACTATCCTATCTTACGTATTCATTTCATTTATTTGAGTGTAAATCAGTATCAACTTCTTTTTTTACTTATATTATGTAACGCTGTTTTTTAACTTAATCATCTTACGTATTCGTTTCGATAATTTGAGGGTAATTCAGTTTTTTAGTTATTTAATGTAGCGCTGTTTATTAACTTTCCTATCGTACGTATTCGTTTCATTAATTTGATGGTAATTCAGTTTCAACTTCGCTTTTACTTATTTTATATAGAGCTGTTTATTCACTTTCCTATCTTACGTATTCGATTCATTAATTTGAGGCTAATTCATGTTATTCTTCGTTTTTTACTTATTTTATATAGAGTTGTTTATTCACTTTCCTATCTTACGTATTCGTTTTAATTAATTTGAGGCTAATACAGGTAAATCACCGTTTTTACTTAATTTATGTAGAGCTGTTTATTCACTTTCTTATCTTACGCATACGTTTCCATAATATGAAGCTAATTCAGTTTCCTCTTCCTGTTTTACTTATTTTATGTAGCGCTGTTTATTCACTATTCTGTCTTACGTATTCGTTTCAATATTTTGAGGCTAATTTGTTTCAACTCTGTTTTTTACTTGTTTTATGTAGCGCTGATTATTAATTTTCCTATCTTACGAATTCCTTTCATTAATTTGAGGCTAATTCAAATATAACTTCGTTTTTAACTTTTTTAATGGAGCGCTCTTTATTAATTTTACTATCATATGTATTAGTTTCATTAATTTGTGCTAATTCAGTTTCAACTTCGTTTTCTACTTATTATATGTAGCGCTGTTTATTTACTTTCCTATCTTACGTATTCGGTTCGTTAATTTGCGGGTAATTCAGTCTAAACTTCGTTGTTTACTTATTTTATTTAGCGCTGTTTATTAACTTTCCAATCTTAGGTATTCGTTTCTTTTATTTGAGGCAAGTTCAGTTTCAACTTCGTTTTCTACGTATTTTATACAGAGTTGTTTATTCGCTTTCCTATCTTACGTATTCGTTTCATTAATTTGAGGCCAATTCAGGTTAATCTTCGTTTTATATTTATTTTATGTAGAGCTGTTTATTCACTTTCCTATCTTACATATTCTTTTCATTAATTTGACGCTAATTCTGTTCAAGTTCGTTTTTAACTTATTTTATGTAGCGCTGTTTATTAACTTTCCTATCTTACGTATTTGTTTCATTAATTTAAGGCTAATTCAGGTTAATCTTTGTTTTTTAGTTATTTAATGTAGCGCTCTTTATTCACTTTATTATCTTACGTATTCGTTTCATTAATTTGAGGTTAATTCAGTTTCACCTTTTTTTACTTGTTTTATGTAGCGCTGCTTATTAATTTTCCTATCTTACGTATTCCTTTCATTAATTTGTGGCTAATTCAGTTTCAACTTCTTTTTCTACATATTTTATGTAGCGCTGTTTATTAACTTTCCTATCTTTCGTTTTCGTTTCATTAATTTGAATCTAATTCAGTATCTACTTCGTTCTTTACTTATTTTATATAACGCTGTTTATTAACCTTCGTATCTTAGGTATTCGTTTCTTTTATTTGAGGATAGTTCAGTTTGAACTTCGTTTTCTACTTATTTCATATAGAGCTGTTTTTTCACTTTCCTATCTTACGTATTCGTTTCATTAATTTGAGGCTAATTCAGGTTAATCTTCGTTTATTATTTATTTAATGTAGCGCTGTTTATTAACTTTCGTATCTTACGTATTCGTTTAATTATTTTGAGTCTAATTCAGTTTCAACTTCGTTTTTTACTTATTATATGAAGCGATGTTTATTATCATCCCTATCTTATGTATTCGTTTCGTTAATTTGAGGCTAATGCAGTTTCAACTTCGCAGTTTGCTTATTTTATGTAGCGCTGGTTTTTCACTATCCTATCTTACGTATTCGTTTCATTAATTTGTCTCTAATTTAATTTCATCTTCGTTTTTTACTTATTTTATATAAAGCTGTTTATTCACTTTCCTATCTTACGTATTGGTTTCATTAATTTGAGTCTAATATAGGTAAATCACCGTTTTTTACTTATTTTATGTAGAGCTGTTTATTCACTTTCTTATCTTACGTATACGTTTCGATAATTTGACGCTAATTCAGTTTCATCTTTGTTTTATACTTATTTTATGTAGCGCTGTTTATTCACTTTTCTGTCTTAGGTATTCGTTGCAATAATTTGAGGCTAATTCAGTTTCAACTTTTTTTTTACTTATTTTATGTAGCGCTGTTTATTGACTTTCTATCTTACGTATTCGTTTCATTACTTTGAGGTTAATTCGGTTTCAACTCCTTTTTTTACATATTTAATGTAGCGTTCTTTATTAACTTTCCTATCTTATGTATTCGTTTCATTAATTTGTGGCTAATTCAATTTCAACTTCGTTTTCTACTTAATTTATGTAGCGCTGCTTATTAACTTTCCTAACTTATGTATTTGTTTCATTAATTTGAGGCTAATTCAGTTTTAACTTCGCTGTTTACTTATTTAATATAGCGCTCTTTATTAACTTTCCTATCTTAGGTATTCGTTTCTTTAATTTGAGGCTAGTTCAGTGTCAACTTCGTTTTCTACTTATTTCATATAGAGCTGTTTATTCACTTTCCTATCTTACGTATTCGTTTCATTAATTTAAGTCTAATTCAGGTTAATCTTCGTTTTTTACTTATTTAATGTAGCGCTCTTTATTCACTTTCTTATCTTACATATTCGTTTCATTAATTTGAGGCTATCTCAGTTTTAACTTTGTTCTTTACTTGTTTTATGTAGCGCTGTTTATTAATTTTCCTATGTTTCGTATTCCTTTCATTAATTTGAGGCTAATTCAGTTTTAACTTCGTTGTTTACTTATTTAATATAGCGCTGATTATTCAGTTTCCTATCTTACGTTTTCGTTTCATTAATTTGAGGTTAATTGAGTTTCAACTTTGTTTTTTACTTAATATATGTAGGCCTACTTATTAACTTTACTATCCTACATATTCGTTTCATTAATTTGAGGGCAATTCAGTATCTACTTCGTTTTCTACTTATTTTATGTAACGCTGTTTATTAACTTTCCTATCTTAGGTATGCGTTTCTTTTATTTGAGGCTAGTTCAGTTTCAACTTCGTTTTCTACTTATTTCATATAGAGCTGTTTATTCACTTTCCTATCTTACGTATTCGTTTCATTAATTTGAGGCTAATTCAGGTTAATCTTCGTTTTTTACTTGTTTTATGTAGCGCTGTTTATTAACTTTCCTATCTTACTAATTCCTTTCATAAATTTGAGGCTAATTCAATTTTAACTTCGTTTTTTACTTATTATATGTAGCGCTGTGTATTAATTTTCCTATCTTACGTATTCGTTTCATTATTTCGAGTCTATTTCAGTATCAACTTCTTTTTTACTTATAATACGTAACGCTGTCTTTTAACTTTACTATCTTACGTATTCGTTTCGTTAATTTGAGGGAAATTCAGTTTCAATTCGTTTTTTACTTATTTTATGTTGCGCTGTTTATTAACTTTCCTATCTTACGTATTCCTTACATATATTTGAGGCTAATTCAAATTTAACATCGTTTTTTACTTATTATATGTAGCGCTGTTTATTAACTGTCCTATCTTACGTATTCGTTTCATTTATTTGAGTCTAATTCTATAACAACTTCTTTTTTTACTTATATTATGTAACGCTGTTTTTTAACTTAATCATCTTACGTATTCGTTTCGATAATTTGAGGGTAATTCAGTTTTTTAGTTATTTTATGTAGCGCTGTTTATTAACTTTCCTATCTTACGTATTCGTTTCGTTAATTTGAAGGTAATTCAGTTTCAACTTCGCTTTTTACTTATTATATATAGATCTGTTTATTCACTTTCCTATCTTACGTATTCGATTCATTAATTTGAGGCTAATTCAGGTTAATCTTCGTTTTTTACTTATTTTATGTAGAGCTGTTTATTCACATTCTTATCTTACGTATTAGTTTCATTAATTTGACGCTTTTTCGGTTTCATCTTCGTTCTTTACTTATTTTATGTTGCGCTGTTTATCACTTCTCTGTCTTACGTATTCGTTTAAATAATTTGAGGCTAATTCAGTTTCAACTTCGTTTTTTACTTATTTTATGTAGCGCTGTTTATTAACTTTCCTATCATACGTATTCGTATCATTAATTTGATTCTAATGCAGTTTCAACTTCGTTTTTTACTTATTTAATGTAGCGCTCTTTATTCACTTTCCTATCTTAAGTATTCGTTTCATTAATTTGAGGCTAATTCAGTTCAACTTTGTTTTTTACTTGTTTTATGTAGCGCTGTTTATTGATTTTCCTATCTTTCGTATTCGTTTCATTAATTTGAGTCTAATTCAGTATAAACATGTTTTTTACTTATTTTATGTAAGGCTTTTTTTAACTTTCCTATCTTTCGTATTCGTTCCAATAATGTGAGGCTAATTTAGTTTCAATTTCGTTTTTTATTATTATATGCAGAGCTGTTTTAATCTTTCCTATCTTACGTATTCGTTTCATTAATTTGAGGCTAATTAAGTTTCAAATTCGTTTATTACCTGTTTTATGTAGCGCTGTTTATTCATTTTCCTATCTTAAGTATTCCTTTCATTAATTTGAATCTAATTCAGTTTTATCTTCGTTTTTTCTTATTTAATGTAGCGCTTATTATTAACTTTCTATCTTATGTATTCGTTTCATTAATTTGTGGCTAATCAGTTTCAACGTCTTTTTGTAATTATTTTATGTAACGATCTTTTATTAACTTTCCTATCATACGTATTCGTTTAATTAATTTGTGGATAATTCAGTTTCAACTTCGTTTTCTACTTATTTTATGTAACGCTGTTTTTTAACTTTCGTATCTTTCGTATTCGTTTCATTAATGTGAGGCTAATTAAATTTCAATTTCGTTTTTTACTTATAATATGCAGCGCTGTTTATTGTCATTCCTATCTTATGTATTCGTTTCATTAGTTTGTGGCTAATTCAGTTTCAACTTCGTTTTCTACTTATTTTATGTAGCGCTGTTTATTAACTTTACTATCATACGTATTCGTTTCATTAATTTGAGGCTAATTCATTTTCAACTTCGTTTTTTAATTATTTTATGTTCCTCTGTTTATCAACTATACTATCTTACGTATTCGTTTCGTTAATTTGCGGGTAATTCATTTTAACTTCGTTTTTTACTTATTTTATGTGACACTGTTTATTAACTTTCCTATCCAGGGTATTCGTTTCATTAATTTGATGCTAGTTCAGTTTCAACTTCGTTTTCAACTTAATTTATAGAGAGAAGTTTATTCACTTTCCTATCTCACGTATTCGTTTCATTAATTTGAGGCTAATTCAAGTTAATCTTCGTTTTTTACTTATTTTATGTAGAGCTGTTTATTCACTTTCCTATCTTACGTATTCGTTTCATTACTTTGACGCTAATTCAGTTTCAATTTAGTTTTTTACTTATTTTATGTAGCGCTGTTTATTCACTTTACTGTCTTACGTATTCGTTTCAATAATTTGAGGCTAATTTAGTTTCAACTTCGTTTTTTCCTTAATTTATGTAGCGCTGTTTATTAACTTTCGTATCTTACGTATTCGTTTAGGTAATTTGAGACTAATTCAGGTTAAACTTCGCTTTTAACTTATTTTATGTAGCGCTGTTTATTAACTTTCCTATCTTACGAATTCGTTTCATTAATTTGAGTCTAATTCAGTTGCAGCTTCGTTTTTTACTTATTATATGCAGCGCTGTTTATTCACGTTCCTATCTTACGTATTCGTTTCATTAATTTGAGGCTAATTCAGTTTGAAGTTCGTTTTTTACTTATTATATGACGCGCTGTTTATTCACTTTTGTATCTTACGTTTTAGTTTCTTTAATTTGAGTCTAATTCAGCTTCAATTTCACTTTTTGCTTATTATATGTCGCGCTGTTTATTCACTTTCGTATCTTAGGATTTCGTTTTTTAATTTGAGGCTAATTCAAATTCAACTTCGTTTTTTACTTATTTTATGTAGCGCTGTTTATTAACTTTCATATCCTAAGTATTCGTATCATTAATTTGAGGCTAATTCAGTTTCAAATTTGTTTTTAACTTATTTTATGTAGAGCTGTTTATTCACTTTCCTACCTTAAGTATTCGTTTCATAATTTGAGGCTAATACAATTTCTACTTCGTTGCTTACTTTTTTTATCGAGCGCTGTTTATTCACTTTCCTATCTTACATATTCATTTCATTAATTTGAGGCTAATTTGCTTTCATCTTCGTTTTTTACTTATTTTATATAGAGATGTTTATTCACTTTCCTATCTTACGTATTCGTTTCTTTAATTTAAGGCTAATTCGGTTTCTCCTTTGTTTTTCACTTATTTTATGTAGAGCTGTGTATTCACTTTCCTATCTTACGTATTCGTTTCAATAATTTGAGGCTCATTGAGATTCAACATCGTTTTATGCTTATTTTATGTAGTGCTGTTTATTCACTTTTAAGTCTTACCAATTGGTTTCAATAATTTGAGGCTAATTCAGTTTCAACTTCGTTTTTTACTTATTTTATATAGCGCTGTTTATTAACTTTCCTATCCTACGTATTCGTTTCATTAGTTTGAGGCGATTTCAGTTTCAAATTCGTTTTTTACTTATTTTATGTAGCGCTGTTTATTAACGTTCCTATCTTACGTATTCGTTTCATAAATGTGAGGCTAATTCAGTTTCAACCTCGTGTTTCACTTATTTTTTGTAGCGCTGATTATTCAGTTTCCTATCTTACGTATTCTCTTCATTAATTTGAGGTTAATTGAGTTTCAAATTCGTTTTTTATTTATTATATGTAGCCCTAGATATTAACTTTACTATCCTACATATTCGTTTCATTAATTTGTGGGCAATTCAGTTTCAACTTTGCTTTTTACTTATTTTATGTAGCGCTGTTTATTAACTTTCCTATCTTACGTATTCCTTTCATAAATTTGAGGCTAATTCAGTTTTAACTTCGTTTTTTACATATTATATGGAACGCGGTTTATTAATTTTCCTATCTTACGTATTCGTTTCATTAATTTGAGTCTAATTCAGTATCAACTTCGTTTTTTACTTATTTTATGTAGCGCTGTTTAAAAACTTTACTATCTTACGTATTCGTTTCCTTAAATTTTAAGGGTAATTCAGATTCAACGTCGTTTTTTACTTATTTTATATAGCACTGATAATTAACATTACCATCTTACGTATTCGTTTCATTAATTTCAGTCTAATTCAATTGCAACTTCGTTTTTTACTTATTATAGGCAGCGCTGTTTTTCACTTTCATATCCTACGTATTCGTTTCATTAATTTGAGTCTAATTCAGTATCAACATCGTTTTTTACTTATATTATGTAACGCTGTTTTTTAACTTTACAGTCTTACGTATTCGTTTTGTTAATTTGAGGGTAATTCAATTTCAACTTCGATTTTTACTTACTTTATGTAGGGCTGTTTATTAACTTTCCTATCTTACGTATTCGTTTCGTTAATTTGAGGGTAATTCAGTTTAAACTTCGTTTTTTACTTATTTTATATAGAGCTGTTTATTCACTTTCCTATCTTACGTATTCGTTTCATTAATTTGAGGCTAATTCATTTTCTACTTCATTTTTTTCTTATTTTATGTAGCGCTGTTTATTCACTTTTCTGTCATATGTATTCGTTTCAATAATTTGAGGCTAATTCAGTTCCATCTTCGTTTTTTACTTATTTTATGTAGAGCTGTATATTCACTTTCCTATATTATGTATTCGTTTCGTTAATTTGAAGCTAATTCAGTACAACTTCGTTGTTTACTTGTTTATGTAGCGCTGGTTATTCACTTTCCTATCTTACGTATTCGTTTCATTACTTTGAGGCTAATTTAGTTTTATCTTCGTTTTTCCTTATTTTATATAGAGCTGTTTATTCACTTTCATATCTTACGTATTATTTTCAGTAATTTGACGCTAATTCAGTTTCATCTTCGTTCTTTACGTATTTTATGTAGCGCTGTTTATTAACTTTCCTATCTTACGTATTCGTTTCATTAATTTGAGTCTAATTCAGTTTCAACTTCGTTTTTTACTTATTTAATGTAGCGCTCTTTATTCGCTTTCATATCTTACGTATTCGTTTCATTAATATGAGGCTAATTCAGTTTCAACTTTGTTTTTTACTTGTTTTTGTAGCGCGGTTTATTAATTTTCCTATCTTACGTATTCCTTTCATTAATTTGACGCTAATTCAGTTTTAATTTCGTTTTTTACTTATTTAATATAGCGTTTTTTATTAACTTTCCTATCTTATGTATTCGTTTCATTAATTTGTGTCTAATTCAGTTTCAAATTTGTTTTCTACTTATTTTATGTAGCGCGGTTTATGAACTTTCTTATCTATGGTATTCGTTTCATTAATTTGAGTCTAATTCAGTATCAACCTCGTTTTTACTTAATTATGTAACGCTGTTTTTTAACTTCCCTATCTTTCGTATTCGTTTCATTAATGTGAGGCTAATTCAGTATCAACTTCGTTTTTTACTTATTATATGCCGCGCTGTTTATTATCTTTCCAATCTTACGTATTCGTATCATTAATTTGAGGTTAATTCCGTTTCAACTTCCTTTTCTACTTATTTTATGTACCGCTGTTTATTAACTTAACTATCTTACGTCTTCGTTTCATTAATTTGAGGATAATTCAGTTTCAACTTCGTTTTTTACTTATTTTATGTAGCGCTGTTTAAAAACATTACTATCTTACGTATTCGTTTCCTTAAATTTTAAGGGTAATTCAGTTTCAACGTCGTTTTTTACTTATTTTATATAGCACTGATAATTAACATTACCATCTTACGTATTCGTTTCATTAATTTCAGTCTAATTCAATTGCAACTTGGTTTTTTACTTATTATAGGCAGCGCTGTTTTTCACTTTCATATCCTACGTATTCGTATCATTAATTTGAGGCTAATTCAGTTTCAACTTCGTTTTTTACTTATTTTATGTAGAGCTGTATATTCAATTTCCTATCGTACGTATTCGTTTCATAATTTGAGGCTAATTCAGTTTCAACTTCGTTGTTTACTTATTTTATCTAGCGGTGTTTATTCACTTTCCTATCTTACGTATTCATTTCATTAATTTCAGGCTAATTTGCTTTCTTCTTCGTTTTTTACTTATTTTATATAGAGATGTTTATTCACTTTCCTATCTTATTTATCGTTTCATGAATATGAGGCTAATTCAAATTCTTCTTTGTTTTTTACTTATTTTATGTAGAGCTGTGTATTCACTTCCCTATCTTACGTATTCGTTTCATTAATTTGTGGCTAATTCAATTTCAACTTCGTTTTTTTACTTATTTAATGTAGCGCTGTTTATTCACTTTTCTGTCTTACATATTCGTTTCAATAATTGGAGGCTAATTCAGATTAAACTGCGGGTTTTACTTATTTTATGTAGCGCTGTATATTAACTTTCCTATCCTACGTATTCGTTTCATTAATTTGAGTCGATTTCAGTTTCAAATTCGTTTTTTACTTATTTTATGTAGCGCTGTGTATTAACGTTCCTATCTTACTTATTCGTTTCATTTATTTGAGTCTAATTCTGTATCAACTTCTTTTTTTACTTATATTATGTTATGCTGTTTTTAAACTTAATCATCTTAAGTATTCCTTTTTTTTAATTTGAGGGTAATTCAGTTTTTTAGTTATTTTATGTAGCGCTGTTTATTAACTTTCCTATCGTACGTATTCGTTTCGTTAATTTGATGGTAATACAGTTTCAACTTCGCATTTACTTATTTTATATAGAGCTGTTTATTCACTTTCCTATCTTACGTATTCGATTCATTAATTTGAGGCTAATTCGGGTTAATCTTCGTTTTTTACTTATTTTATGTAGAGCTGTATATTCACTTTCTTATCTACGTATACGTTTCGATAATTTGACGCTATTTCAGCTTCATCTTCGTTTTTTACTTATTTTATGTAACCCAATATCTTCACTTTTCTGACTTACGTATTCGTTTCAATAATTTGAGGCTATTCAGTTTCAACTCTGTTTTTTACTTGTATTATATAGCGCTGTTTATTAGTTTTCCTATATTACGAAATCCTTTCATTAATTTGAGGCTAATTCAAATTTAACTTCGTTTTTAAATTTTTTAATGTAGCGCCCTTTATTAACTTTACTATCTAATGTATTCGTTTCATTAATTTGTGGCTAATTCAGTTTCAACTTCGTTTTCTACTTATTTTATGTAGCGCTGTTTATTAACTTTCTATCATACGTATTCGTTTCGTTAATTTGTGGGTAATTCAGTTTAAACTTCGTTTTTTACTTATTTTATGTAGCGCTGTATATTAACTTTCCTATCTTAGGTATTCGTTTCTTTTATTTGAGGCTAGTTCATCTTCAACATTGTTTCTACTTATTTTATACAGAGAACTTTATTCGCTTTCCTATCTTACGTATTCATTTCATTAATTTGAGGCCAATTCAGATTAAACTTCGTTTTATACTTATTTTATGTAGCGCTGTTTATTCACTTTTCTGTCTAACGTAATCGTTTCTATAATTTGTGGCTAATTCTGTTTCAAGTTCGTTTTTTACTTATTTTTTGTAGCGCTGTTTATTAACTTTCCTATCTTTCGTACTCGTTTCATTAATTTGAGTCTAATTCAGTATCTACTTCGTTTTTTACTTATTTTATTTAACGCTGTTTATTAACTTTCCTATCTCAGGTATTCGTTTCTTTTATTTGAGGCTAGTTCAGTTTCAACTTCGTTTTCTACTTATTTCATATAGAGCTGTTTTTTCACATTCCGATCTTACGTATTTGTTTCATTATTTTGAGGCTAATTCAGGTTTATTTTCGTTTTTTACTTATTTAATGTAGCGCTCTTTATTCACTTTCCTATCTTACGTATTCGTTTCAGTAATTTGAGGCAAATTCAATTTCTACATTTTTTTTACTTGTTTTATGTAGCGCTGTTTATTAATATTCCTATCTTACGAATTCCTTTCATTAATGTGACGCTAATTCAGTTTCATCTTCGTTTTTTACTTATTTTATGTAGCGCTGTTTATTCACTTTTCTGTCTTACGTATTCGTTGCAATAATTTGAGGCTAATTCAGTTTCAACTTTGTTTTTTACTTGTTTTATATAGCGCTGTTTATTAACTTTCATATCGTACGTATTCGTATCGTTAATTTGCGGGTAATTCTGTTTAAACTTCGTTTTTTACTTATATTATGTAGCGCTGTTTATTAACTTTCCTATCTTAGGTATTCGTTTCTTTTATTTGAGGCTAATTCATTTTCAACTTCGTTTTCTACTTATTTTATAAAGAGTTGTTTATTCGCTTTCCTATCTTACGTATTCGTTTCATTAATTTGATGCCAATTCAGGTTAATCTTCCTTTTATATTTATTTTATGTAGAGCAGTTTATTCACTTTCCTATCTTACGTATTCGTTTCATTAATTTGACGCTAATTCAGTTTGAACTACGTTTTTTACTTATTTTATGTAGCGCTGTTTATTCACTTTTCTGTCTAACGTATTCGCTTCAATAATTTGAGGCTAATTCTGTTTTAAGTTCGTTTTTTACTTATTTTATATAGCGCTGTTTATTAACTTTCCTATCTTACGTATTTGTTTCATTAATTTGACCCTAATTCTGTTTTAAATTCGTTGTTTACTTATTTAATATAGCGCTCTTTATTAACTTTCCTATGTTAGGTATTCGTTTCTTTAATTTGAGGCTAGTTTAGTGTCAACTTCGTTTTCTACTTATTTCATATATAGCTGTTTATTCACTTTCCTATCTTACGTATTCGTTTCATTAATTTAAGGCTAATTCAGGTTAATCTTCGTTTTTTACTTATTTAATGTAGCGCTCTTTATTCACTTTCTTATCTTACGTATTCGTTTCATTAATTTGAGGCTAATTCAGTTTCAACTTTGTTTTTTACTTGTTTTATGTAGCGCTGTTTATTAATTTTCCAATCTTACGTATTCCTGTCATTAATTTGAGGCTAATTCAGTTTTAACTTCCATGTTTACTTATTTAATATAGCGCTCTTTATTAACTTTCCTATATTATGTATTCGTTTCATTAATTTGTGGCTAATTCAGTTTCAACTTCTTTTTCTACTTATTTTATTTAGCGCTGTTTATTAACTTTCCTATCTTTCGTATTCGTTTCATTAATTTGAGGCTAATTCTGTTGCAACCTCGTTTTTTACTTATTATATGCAGCGCTGTTTATTCACTTTCCTATCTTATGTATTCGTTTCATTGATTTGAGGCTAATTCATTTTGAACTTCGTTTTTTGCTTATTGTATGACGCGCTGTTTATTCACATTTGTATCTAACAATTTAGTTTTTTAATTTGAGTCCATTTCAGATTCGGCTACGTTTTTTGCTTATTATATGCCTCGCTGTTTATTCACTTTTGTGTCTTACGTTTTAGTTTCTTTAATTTGAGTCTAATTCAGTTTCAAATTGGTTTTTTTAAATTATATGTCGCGCTGTTTATTCACTTTCGTATCTTACGTTTTCCTTTCTTTAATTTGAGGCTAATTCAGATTCAACTTCGTTTTATAATTATTTTATGTAGCGCTGTTTATACACTTTTCTGTCTTACGTATTCGTTTCAATAATTTGAGGTTAATTCATTTTAGTTTTTGTTTTTTACTTATTTTATGTAGAGCTGTGTATTCACTTTCCTATCTTACGTATTCTTTTCATTAATTTGAGGCTAATTCAGATTCAACCTCGTTTTTTGCATATTTTATTTAGCGCTGTTTATTCACTTTTCTGTCTTACGTATTCGTTTAAATAATTTGAGACTAATTCAGTTTCAACTTCGTTTTTTACCTATTTTATACAGCGCTGTTTATTAACTTTCCTATCCTAAGTATTCGTTTCATTAATTTGAGGCAAATTCAGTTTCAATTTCGTCTATTACTTATTTTATGTAGCGCTGTTTATTAACTTTCCTATCTTACGTATTAGTTTCATTGATTTGAGGCTAATTCAGTTTCAACCTCGTTTTATACTTATATTTTGTAGCGCTGATTATTCAGTTTCCTATCATACGTTTTCGTTTCATTAATTTGTGTCTAATTCAGTATCAACATCGTTTTTTACTTATATTATGTAACGCAGTTTTTTATCTTTACTATCTTACGTATTCCTATCATTAATTTGAGGCTAATTCAGTTTTACCTTCGTTTTTTACTTATTTAATGTAGCGCTCTTTATTAACTTTCCTATCTTATGTATTCGTTTCATTAATTTGAGGCTAATTCAGTTTGAACTTGGTTTTTCCTTATTGTATAACGCGCTGTTCATTCACTTTTGTATCTAATATTTAGTTTCTTTAATTTGAGTCCATTTCAGTTTCGGCTACGTTTTTTGCTTATTATATGCCGCGCTGTTTATTCACTTTCGTGTCTTACGTTTTAGTTTCTTTAATTTGAGTCTAATTCAGTTTCAAATTGGTTTTATTTAATATATGTCGTGCTGTTTATTCACTTTCGTATCTTACGTTTTCGTTTCTTTAATTTGAGGCTAATTCAGTATCAACTTCGTTTTTTACTTATTATATGCCGCGCTGTTTATTATCTTTCCAATCTTACGTATTCGTTTCATTAATTTGAGGTTAATTCCGTTTCAACTTCCTTTTCTACTTATTTTATGTAGCGCTGTTTATTAACTTTACTATCTTACGTCTTCGTTTTATTAATTTGAGGATAATTCAGTTTCAAATTCGTTTTTTAGTTATTTTATGGTGCGCTGTTTAAAAACTTTGCTATCTTACGTATTCGTTTCCTTAAATTTTAAGGGTAATTAAGTTTCAACGTCATTTTTTACTTATTTTATATAGCACTGATAATTAACTTTCCCATCTTACCTATTCGTTTCATTAATTTGAGGCTAATTTAGTTTCAACTTCGTTTTTTACTTATTATATGCAGCGCTGTTTATTCACATTCCTATCTTACGTATTCGTTTCATTAATTTCAGTGTAATTCAATTGCAACTTCGTTTTTTAATTATTATATGCAGCGCTGTTTATTCACTTTCATATCCTACGTATTCGTATCATTAATTTGAGGCTAATTCAGTTTCAAAATCGTTTTTTACTTATTTTATGTAGAGCTGTATATTCACTTTCCTATCGTACGTATTCGTTTAATAATTTGATGCTAATTCAGTTTCAACTTCGTTGTTTACTTATTTTATCTAGCGCTGTTTATTCAATTTCCTTTCTTACGTATTCATTTCATTAATTTGAGGCTAATTTGCTTTCATCTTCGTTTTTTACTTATTTTATATAGAGCTGTTTATTCACTTTCCTATCTTACATATCGTTTCATTAATTTGAGGCTAATTCAGTTTCTTATTTGTTTTTTACTTATTTTATGTAGAGCTGTATATTAACTTTCCTATCCTACGTATTCGTTTCATTAATTTGAGTCGATTTCAGTTTCAAATTCGTTTTTTACTTATTTTATGTAGCGCTGTTTATTAACGTTCCTATCTTACTTATTCGTTTCATTTATTTGAGTCTAATTCAGTATCAACTTCTTTTTTAACTTATATTATGTAACGCTGTTTTTTAACTTAATCATATTACGTATTCGTTTCGTTAATTTGAGGGTAATTCAGTTTTTTAGTTATTTTATGTAGCGCTGTATATTAACTTTCCTATCGTACGTATTCGTTTAGTTAATTTGATGGTAATACAGTTTCAACTTCGCTTTTACTTATTTTATATAGAGCTGTTTATTCACTTTCCTATCTTACGTATTCGATTCATTAATTTGAGGTTAATCAGGTTAATCTTCGTTTTTTACTTATCTTATATAGAGCTGTTTATTCACTTTCCTATCTTACGTATTCGTTTCATTAATTTGAGGCTAATACAGGTAAATCACCGTTTTTTACTTATTTTATGTAGAGCTGTATATTCACTTTCTTATCTACGTATACGTTTCGATAATTTGACGCTAATTCAGTTTCATCTTCATTTTTTACTTATTTTATGTAGCGCTGTTTTATCATTTTTCTGTAATACGTATTCGTTTCAATAATTTGAGGCTAATTCAGTTTCAATCTGTTTTTTACTTGTTTTATGTAGCGGTGTTTATTAATTTTCCTTTCTTACGAATTCCTTTCATTAATTTGAGGCTAAATCAAATTTAACTTCGTTTTTAACTTTTTTAATGTAGCGCTCTTTATTAACTATCGTATCTTACGTATTCGTTTCGTTAATTTGGGGGTAATTCAGTTTAAACTTCCTTGTTTACTTATTTTATGTAGCGCTGTTTATTAACTTTCCTATCTTAGGTATTCGTTTCTTTTTTTTGAGGCTAGTTCAGTTTCAACTTCGTTTTTTACTTATTTTATGTAGCGCTGTTTATTCACTATTCTTTCTAACGTATTCGTTTCAATAATTTGAGGCGAATTCTGCTTCAAGTTCGTTTTTTACTTATTTTATGAAGTGCTGTTTATTAACTTTCCTATCTTACGTATTTGTTTCATTAATTTGAGTCTAATTCAGTTTAAACTTCGTTTTTTATTTATTTTATGTAGCGCTGTTTATTAACTTTCCTATCTAAGGATTCGTTTCATTAATTTGAGGCTAATTCAGTTTCACCTTTTTTTTTACTTGTTTTATGAAGCGCTGTTTATTAATTTTCCTATCTTACGAATTCCTTTCATTAATTTTAGGCTAATTCATTTTTAACTTCGTTTTTTACTTATTTAATGTAGCGCTCTTTATTAACTTTCCTATCTTACGTATTCGTTTCGTTAATTTGCGGGTAATTCAGTTTAAACTTCGTTTTTTACTTATTTTATGTAGCGCTTTTTATTAACTTTCCTATCTTAGGTATTCGTTTCTTTAATTTGAGGCTAGTTCAGTTTCAACGTCGTTTTCTACTTATTTCATATAGAGCTGTTTATTCACTTTCCTATCATACGTATTCGTTTCATTAATTTAAGGCAAATTTTGGTTAATCTTCGTTTTTTACTTATTTAATGTAGCGCTCTTTATTCACTTTCATATCTTACGTATTCGTTTCATTAATTTGATGCTAATTCATTTTCTACTTCGTTATTTGCTTACTCTATGTCGCGCTGTTTATTCACTTTCGTATCTTACGATTTCGTTTTTTTAATTTGAGGCTATTTCAGTTTCAACATCGTTTTTTACTTATTTCATGTAGCGCTGTTAATTAACTTTCCAAAAATGGCGTATTCGTATCATTAATTTGACGCTAATTCAGTTTCAACTTCGTTTTTTCCATATTTTATGTAGCGCTGTTTATTAACTTTCCTATCTTACGTATTCATTTCATTAATTTGTGGCTAATTTGCTTTCATCGTCGTTTTTTACTTATTTTATATAGAGGTGTTTATTCAGTTTTCTATCTTCCGTATTCGTTTCATTAATTTAAGGCTAATTCAGTTTCAATTTCGTTTTTTACTTATTTTATGTAGCGCTCTTTATTCACTTCTTTATCTTACGTATTCGTTTCATTAATTTGAGGCTAATTCAGTTTCAACATTGTTTTTTACTTGTTTTATGTAGCGCTCTTTTTTAACTTTCCTATCTTACGTATTCGTTTCTTTAATTTGAGGCTAGTTCAATGTCAACTTCGTTTTCTACTTATTTCATATAGAGCTGTTTGTTCACTTTCCTATCTTACGTATTGCTTTCATTAATTTGGGCTAATTCAGTTTGAACGTCGTTGTTTACTTATTTAATATAGCGCTCTTTATTAACTTTCCTATCTTATGTATTCGTTTCATTAATTTGTGGCTAATTAAGTTTCAACTTCTTTTTCTACTTATTTTATGTAGCGCTGTTTATTAACTTTCCTATCTTTCGTATTCGTTTCATTAATTTGAGTCTAATTCAGAATCTACTTCGTTTTTTACTTATTTTATGTAACGCTGTTTATTAACTTTCCTATCTTACGTATTCCTTTCATTAATTTGAGGCTAATTCAGTTTAACTTCGTTTTTTACTTATTTAATGTAGCGCTCTTTATTAACTTTCCTATCTTATGTATACGTTTCATTAATTTGATGCTAATTCTGTTGAAACCTCGTTTTTTACTTATTATATGCATCGCTGTTTATTCACTTTCCTATCTTACGTATTCGTTTCATTAATTTGAGGCTAATTCAGTTTGAACTTCGTTTTTTGCTTATTGTATGACGCGCTGTTTATTAACTTTTGTATCTAACATTTTAGTTTCTTTAATGTGAGTCCGTTTCAGTTACGGCTACGTTTTTTGCGTATTATTTGCCGCGCTGTTTATTCACATTCGTGTCTTACGTTTTAGTTTCTTTAATTTGAGTCTAATTCAGTTTCAAATTTGTTTTTTTATTATATGTCGCGCTGTTTATTCACTTTCGTATCTTACGTTTTCGTTTCTTTAATTTGAGGCTACTTCAAATTCAACTTCGTTTTATAATTATTTTATATAGCGCTGTTTATTCACTTTTCTGTCATATGTATTCGTTTCAATAATTTGAGGCTAATTCATTTCCATCTTCGTTTTTTACTTATTCTATGTAGAGCTGTTTATTCACTCTCCTATATTATGTATTCGTTTCGTTAATTTGAAGCTAATTCAGTACAAGTTCGTTGTTTACTTGTTTATGTAGCGCTGGTTATTCACTTTTCTATCTTACGTATTCGCTTCGTTAATTTGAGCGTAATTCAGTTTCAATTCGTTTTTTACTTATTTTATGTAGCGCTGTTTATTAACTTTCCTATCTTACGTTTTCGCTTCATTAATTTTAGGCTAATTCAGGTCAATCATCGTTTTTTACTTATTTTATGTAGAGCTGTTTATTCACTTTCTTATCTTACGTATTCGTTTCATTAATTTGTGGCTAATTCAGTTTCAACTTTGTTTTTTACTTGTTTTATAAAGCGCTGTTTATTAATTTTCCAATCTTACGTATACCTTTCGTTTATTTGAGGCTAATTCAGTTTTAACTTCGTTTTTTACTTATTTAATGTAGCGCTCTTTATTAACTTACCTATCTTATGTATTCGTTTCATTAATTTCAGGTTAATTCATTTTCTTCTTTGTTTTCTACTTATTTTATGTAGCGCTGTTCATTAACTTTCCCATATTTCGTATTCGTTTCATTTATTTGAGTATAATTCAGTATCAACTTCGTTTTATACTTATTTTATGTAATGCTGTTTTTTAACTTTCCTATCTTTCGTATTCGTTTCATTAATGTGAGGGTAATTCAATTTCAATTTCGTTTTTGCTTATTATATGCAGCGCTCTTTATTATCTTTCCTATCTCACGTATTCGTTTCATTAATTTGAGGCTAATTAGGTTTCAACTTTTTTTTACTTGTTTTATGTAGCGCTGTTTATTAATTTTCCTATCTTACGTATTCCTTTCATAAATTTGTGCCTAATTCAGTTTTAACTTCGTTTTTTACTTATTTAACGTAGCGCTCATTATTAACATTCTATCTTTTGTATTCGTTTCATTAATTTGTGGTTAATCAGTTTCAACTTCTTTTTCTACATATTTTATGTAGCGCTGTTTTTTAACTTTCCTATCTTTCGTATTCGTTTCATTAATTAGTGGCTAATTCAGTGTAGGCTTCGTTTTATTCTTATTTTATGTAGCGCTGGTTATTCACTTTCCTATCTTACGTATTCCTTTCATTAATTTGAGGCTAATTTAATTTCATCTTCGTTTTTTACTTATTTTATATAGAGCTGTTTATTCACTTTCTTATCTTACGTATTAGTTTCATTAATTTGACGCTAATTCAGTTTCATCTTCGTTCTTTACTGATTGTATGACGCGCTGTTTATTCACTTTCTTATCTTACGTTTTAGTTTCTTTAATTTGTGTCGAATTTAGTTTCATCTATGTTTTTTGCTTATTATATGTCGAGCTGTTTATTCACTTTCGTATCTTATATTTTAGTTTCTTTAATTTGAGTTTAATTCAGTTTCAACTTCGTTTTTTGCTTATTATATGTCGCGCTGTTATTCACTTTCGTATCTCACGTTTTCGTTTCTTTAATTTGATGCTAATTCTGTTTCAAGTTCGTTTTTTACATATTTCAAGTAGCGCTGTTTATTAACTTTCATATCCTAAGTATTCGTATCAATAATTTGAGACTAATTCAGTTTCAACTTCGTTTTTTACTTATTTTATGTAGAGCTGTATATTCACTTTCCTATCTTACGTATTCGTTTAATAATTTGAGGCTAATTCAGGTTTAACTTCGTTGTTTACTTATTTTATCTAGCGCTGTTTATTCACTTTCCTATCATACGAATTCATTTCATTAATTTGAGGCTAATTTGCTTTCATCTTCGTTTTTTACTTATTTTATGTAGAGCTGTGTATTCACTTTCCTATCTTACGTTTTCGTTTCTTTAATTTGATGCTAATTCTGTTTCAAGTTCGTTTTTTACATATTTCAAGTAGCGCTGTTTATTAACTTTCATATCCTAAGTATTCGTATCAATAATTTGAGGCTAATTCATTTTCAACTTCGTTTTTTACTTCTTTTATGTAGCGTTGTTTAGTATCTTTCCTATCTTACGTATTCGTTTCATTAATTTGAGGTTAATTGAATTTCAACTTCGTTTTTTACTTAATATATGTAGCCCTACTTATTACCTTTACTATCCTACATATTCGTTTCATTAATTTGAGTCTAATACTGTATCAACTTCGTTTCTTACTTTTATTATGTAACGCTGTTTTTTAACTTTACTGTCTAACGTATTCGTTTCGTCAATTAGAGGGTAATTTAGTTTCAACTTCGTTTTTAACTTACTTTTTGCAGTGCTGATGATTAACTTTCCTATCTTACGTATTCGTTCCGTTAATTTGAGGCTAATTCAGTTTCAACTTCATTTTTCCCTTATTTTATATAGCGGTGTTTATTCACTTTTCTGTCATATGTATTCGTTTCAATAATTTGAGGCTAATTCTGTTCCATCTTCGTTTTTTACTTATTCTATGTAGAGCTGTTTATTCACTCTCCTATATTATGTATTCGTTTATTTAATTTGAAGCTAATTCAGTACAAGTTCGTTGTTTACTTGTTTATGTAGCGCTGGTTATTCACTTTCCTATCTTACGTATTCGTTTCGTTAATTTGGGGGTAATTCAGTTTAAACTTCGTTGTTTACTTATTTTATGTAGCGCTGTTTATTAACTTTCCTATCCTAGGTATTCGTTTCTTTTATTTGAGGCTAGTTCAGATTCAACTTCAATTTTTACTTATTTTATGTAGCGCTGTTTATTCACTTTTCTTTCTAACGTATTCGTTTCAATAATTTGAGGCTAATTCAGCATCAACCTCGTTTTTTACTTATTTTTTGTAGCGCTGATTATTCAGTTTCCAATCTTACGTTTTCGTTTCATTAATTTGAAGTTAATTGAGTTTCAACATCGTTTTTTATTTATTATATGTAGCCCTACTTATTAACTTCACTATCCTACATATTCGTTTCATTAATTTGAGGGTAATTCAGTTTCTACTTTGCTTTATACTTATTTTATGTAGCGCTGTTTATTAACTTTCCTATCTTACGTATACCTTTGTAAATTTGAGGCTAATTCAGTTTTAACTTCGTATTTTACATATTTTATGGAACGCGGTTTATTAATTTTCCTATCTTACGTATTCGTTTCATAAATTTGAGTCTAATTCAGTATCAACTTCGTTTCATACTTATATTATGTAACGCTGTTTTTTAACTTTACTGTCTTACGCATTCGTTTCGTTAATTTGAGGGTAATTCAGTTTCAACTTCGTTTTTTACTCACTTTATGTAGCGCTGATGATTAACTTTCCTATCTTACGTATTCGTTTCGTTAATTTGAGGTTAATTCAGTTTCAACTTCATTTTTTCCTTATTTTATGTAGCGCTGTTTATTCACTTTTCTGTCATATGTATTCGTTTCAATAATTTGGTGCTAATTCAGTTCCATCTTCGTTTTTTACTTATTTTATGTAGCGCCGTTTATTCACTTTCCTATATTATGTATTCGTTTCGTTAATTTGAAGCTAATTCAGTACAAGTTCGTTGTTTACTTGTTTATGTAGCGCTGGTTATTCACTTTCCTATCTTACGTATTCCTTTCATTAATTTGAGGCTAATTTAATTTCATCTTCGTTTTTTACTTATTTTATATAGAGCTGTTTATTCACTTTCTTATCTTACGTATTAGTTTCATTAATTTGAATGTAATTCAGTTTCATCTTCGTTCTTTACTGATTGTATGACGCGCTGTTTATTCACTTTTTTTTCTTAAGTTTTAGTTTTTTAATTTGAGTCCAATTCAATTTCAGCTATGTTTTTTGCTTATTATATGTGGAGCTGTTTATTCCCTTTCGTATCTTACGTTTTAGCTTCTTTAATTTGAGTTTAATTCAGTTTCAACTTCGTTTTTTGCCTATTATATCGCGCTATTTATTCACTATCGTATCTCACGTTTTCGTTTCTTTAATTTGAGGCTAAATCAATTTCAACTTCGTTTTTTACATATTTTAAGTAGCGCTGTTTATTAACTTTACTATACTGCATATTCGTTTCATTAATTTGAGGGCAATTCAGTTTCAACTTTGTCTTTTACTTATTTTATGTAGCGCTGTTTATTAACTTTCCTATCTTACGTATTCCTTACATAAATTTGAGGCTAATTCAATTTTAACTGCGTTTTATAATTATTATATATAGCAGTGTTTAATAACTTCCTTATCTTACGTATTCGTTTCATTTATTTGAGTGTAATTCAGTATCAACTTCTTTTTTTACTTATATTATGTAACGCTGTTTTTTAACTTAATCATCTTACGTATTCGTTTCGTTAATTTAAGGTAATACAGTTTTTTAGTTATTTTATGTAGCGCTGTTTACTAACTTTCCTATCGTACCAATTCGTTTCGTTAATTTGATGGTAATTCAGTTTCAACTTCGCTTTTACTTATTTTATATAGAGCTGTTTATTCACTTTCCTATCTTACGTATTCGATTCATTAATTTGAGGCTTATTCATGTTAATCTTCGTTTTTTACTTATTTTATATAGACCTGTTTTCACTTTCCTATCTTACGTATTCGTTTCATTAATTTGAGGCTAATACAGGTAAATCACCATTTTTTACTTATTTTATGTAGAGCTGTTTATTCACTTTCTTATCTTACGTATACGTTTCCATAATTTGACGCTAATTCTCTTTCATCTTCGTTTTTTACTTATTTTATGTAGCGCTGTTTTATCATTTTTCTGTAATACGTATTCGTTTCAATAATTTGAGGCTAATTCAGTTTCAACTCTGTTTTTTACTTGTTTTATGTAGCGGTGTTTATTAATTTTCCTATCTTACGAATTCCTTTCATTAATTTGAGGCTAATTCAAATTTAACTTCGTTTTTAACTTTTTTAATGTAGCGCTCTTTATTAACTTTCCTATCTTACGTATTCGTTTCGTTAATTTGCGGGTAATTCAGTTTAAACTTCCTTGTTTACTTATTTTATGTAGCGCTGTTTATTAACTTTCCTATCTTAGGTATTCGTTTCTTTTTTTTGAGGCTAGTTCAGTTTCAACTTCGTTTTTTACTTATTTTACGTAGCGCTGTTTATTCACTATTCTTTCTAACGTATTCGTTTCAATAATTTGAGGCGAATTCTGCTTCAAGTTCGTTTTTTACTTATTTTATGAAGTGCTGTTTATTAACTTTCCTATCTTACGTATTTGTTTCATTAATTTGAGTCTAATTCAGTTTAAACTTCGTTTTTATTTATTTCATGTAGCACTGTTTATTAACTTTCCTATCTTAGGGATTCGTTTCATTAATTTGAGGCTAATTCAGTTTCACCTTTTTTTTACTTGTTTTATGAAGCGCTGTTTATTAATTTTCCTATCTTACGTATTCCTTTCATTAATTTTAGGCTAATTCATTTTTAACTTCGTTTTTTACTTATTTAATGTAGCGCTCTTTATTAACTTTCCTATCTTACGTATTCGTTTCGTTAATTTTCGGGTAATTCAGTTTAAACTTCGTTTTTTACTTATTTTATGTAGCGCTTTTTATTAACTTTCCTATCTTAGGTATTCGTTTCTTTAATTTGAGGCTAGTTCAGTTTCAACGTCGTTTTCTACTTATTTCATATAGAGCTGTTTATTCACTTTCCTATCATACGTATTCGTTTCATTAATTTAAGGCAAATTTAGGTTAATCTTCGTTTTTTACTTATTTAATGTAGCGCTCTTTATTCACTTTCTTATCTTACGTATTCGTTTCATTAATTTGATGCTAATTCATTTTCTACTTCGTTTTTTGCTTACTCTATGTCGCGCTGTTTATTCACTTTCGTATCTTACGATTTCGTTTTTTTAATTTGAGGCTATTTCAGTTTCAACTTCGTTTTTTACTTATTTCATGTAGCGCTGTTAATAAACTTTCAAAAAATTGCGTATTCGTATCATTAATTTGACGCTAATTCAGTTTCAACTTCGTTTTTTCCATATTTTATGTAGCGCTGTTTATTAACTTTCCTATCTTACGTATTCATTTCATTAATTTGAGGCTAATTTGCTTTCATCGTCGTTTTTTACTTATTTTATATAGAGATGTTTATTCAGTTTTCTATCTTCCGTATTCGTTTCATTAATTTAAGGCTAATTCAGTTTCAATTTCGTTTTTTACTTATTTTATGTAGCGCTCTTTATTCACTTCCTTATCTTACGTATTCGTTTCATTAATTTGAGGCTAATTCAGTTTCAACTTTGTTTTTTACTTGTTTTATGTAGCGCTCTTTTTTAACTTTCCTATCTTAGGTATTAGTCGGTGCGGTACACTGAAAAACCCTGCATTTTTTGATTGGAATATGCCACTTGGTGTGCGGATAGGTATTTGTAAAAGTAAATTTTTCAGATAGGGAGCCACCTCAAATTCCGTGTAGAACACCATAATGGCGGCCATTGAAAATGGCGGCGGAGGCTTCATTCAAATCGTTAATATCTCGGCTATCTTTCATCCGATTTTAATTTTCGTTTTTTTATCTGAAAGCTTGTAAGTACTGTTATATTTGTTATTATTACAATTTTTTCTGTAAACCTTACGGTTTTCCCGGAAATGGCGGAAAACTGCAAATTTCTAAATTTATCTCAGTTTATTTGCTTCATAACTTGCATATAACGCAAACTTCCACCATTTTGTGTTATAACAAAGAAAAAGAAAATTCTTTAAGCTTTTCAGTGATATCACTTGTGTGCTGCTGCCATGAAAACTGCCGCGGTAATTAAAGGAAAACCAACGGAAGAGCGTATTTCTGGACTCGGGCTAGAGACACCTATACAAACCAGGTTGTTATTATTAAGGTCATAATACAAGGAAATTATTCATTCTTAAATATTCTGTTACTAATATGTGTAGTGAATGTTAAAAACCATTATCGACGTAAGAAATCAGCAGCTGTGAAATATGGCGGCAGTTTTTACAAGATGGCGACCAGACGGTTTTTTACATTTTTTAGAACTATATTTACTTTCTTTACAAAGTTTTTCCTTAATCTTAAGATATTCCAGAAAATGCAGAACACTGTCATTGTTGTAATATCATTGTGAGTTGCCCGTGGTCATCGTATATCACTGACTTCATAGTCAGAGGAATGCAACACTATGAGTGAAGATACATGAAAAACATAAATTAATACTACATAATACTACTAAATTTATACTACAATACTATTGCAAAATAACGAAGTTAATCAATCACCATAAATAATTTTAAGCCTGGAAGTAGATATAATGAAAATTCTTGTCTCTGTTTTTAGCGTGCTAAGGTAAGTCATCCTCCTCATCTTCGGCTTCAGCACTGCATTAAATAAGGGCAAATGATTAAAATCATTCTAAAGTGTATAAAGTTAAGTAAACCTGTATTTTAAAATGTTTTCTTTAAAAGTAAAGAATACTTTGTTATACTTGCCTTTTGTTGCAGCAGTTTTGAGCGCAGTTTGTGCAAAGAAGTGTGCATGGCACCTGTGCCTTCCGACAGGAGCATCTTGTTTGGCAGCCAGTGGAGCAGCCACACTTCACTAGTTCTCTGCACGTATCCCAAATCGGAGGTAGAGAGGACCAGACAGGTTGCCACTCTCTATCGATAATGGTCCAGCCCCATCCATTTGGACTTGGTATTGGGTCGTTCACTGAGCAGGCACGGCCCCAAACTTGACCTGCTTGATATGCGGCGCGAAGACAATGCTGCTCCAAAGCCGCTGATGTGGGTGGCAAGTTATTCAAAGTACGACTCTTAGATGTGAAGAGAACTTTTCGCACTTCATTCAGGGAATACTCTTCGCCACCTTTGTAGTATAGGAGAACTACATACTTCTCTAATACTTGAAATACCTCATCAGGAATAGAGGGTAGAGGACGAGAAATAGCTTCAAAAGCAGCTGTAACTTCAGGGAAGGATTTCCATACATGCCATGCACTTATTTTTCCTTTCATTGAAAATGATGAGGTCGTATCGGATCCAGTGAAAGAGTGAAAGCCTCTCAAGGCATTGGCTTTATCTAAACCCAGAGATTCAACCATGGCATGTACACAAAGGTATCGTTGTGCCTTGCCTACACCGAAAAGAATCCACATCTCTTCAAGTCCAGCATTTTTCAACATGGGAAAGAAAGAAATTGCCAGGACAACCACATCTGTGTCCGCAGTGAAAATTAGAATTTTCTTTGCCCCATGCACAACACTATCTTTGGCATGCAGGAATATTCGGCCGTCTGCTTCTTCTTCTTGTCTGCAATGTACTCCATCTATTGACGTACCCTCAGGTTTGGACGACAGTGTGGTACCACCAACTTCAGTGACGACGTGAGTCCATTGCAATGATGTCAATGCATAATTTCCAAGCAGCATGAAAAGTTCTTCTTTGTTTTCATCACAACGGAGAAACTCATGCCAATTTTTGGGTAGAGAGTTCCATTCTGCTACCTTACGTCGAACACCAACGCCTCTGCTCTTCCTAGTCTGTTTCTTCAGGCTTACAGTGGTGTACGTATCCCAGGCAATGTCAATTCGCCTTGCATTCAAACTCTCAACATCATTGAAAAACCGGTTTCTGTACTCTGTGTTGCAGTAATCTGCAAATGTTCGTGAGGAGCGTGGAGGAAGAGCATGTACCAATGCTGCGCCATCATAAATGATGGCGTCACAAGATCCATGGAATTGGGGCGCTTCTATCATTTCTTCAAGGACTTGTGTTAACTGAGATTTTTGACAAGCTCGTAGAACACCATTGGAAGAAAGACAAGGTGGAGTACCGGTATTTTCATGTTGAAAGAATTTATCCAAATCTAATTTCCTATTGCGGCTAACAATAAACAACCTGGAGAAAAGCTCAACATCATTCTTCAGATCATGAATTATTGGCGACAAAGACTTTTTGCGAACAAAACCAAAGAATTTAGTTCCTGTTTTCCGTAATGGAGCAAACAAGCAGGTTTTCGCTCCCTGGATCAAGCGCTCTCTCACGAAGTTACGGTATAGACCTAAACCCCTTTCCTCGGCATTGACTAATGCACTCACACGTTCCTTGTCCATTATAACTTTCGTATCCCAAACAATAAGATCGGAGGAGGATTCTCTGAAAGGATTTCCGAATTCAAGGAAACTATCTTTGAGAGCTTGCTTTTTTTCCTGGAACTTGACCTGGAATGCGGAATACTGTTCGTGATGGAGGCGTTTGTTTGACTTACTCGGAACTTCAAACTCATCCAGAATGCTGATCAACTCTGGACCTGCAAGCATCCATCTCCTTAACATTGCAGGATCTTGCAGCAAGCCGACAGCGCCACCATCTCCTTTTATGACTGCATTGTGCTGTTCGTGTGCTTGGTCGACAGCTATCGCAGAGAACGGACTGTTTGTCTTACGAATTACAAACTGCCCATTACAGAAACAACTGTGAACACTGCGTGCTTTCTGTTCCAGTTCCTCCAAATCTTTTATGTGGACGGATAACCAGCGTGCATAATTCTGATGGTCAAGCAAGAAAAACCAAGGCATCATTTTTTTCAGGGATTGTCGGAAGAGTTCATATTTCCCTTCCCTAACGGATCGAACAAAAGATAGAAGAAGTATCTCGAGGTTGAGAACCAGAAACCAAAATCTAAATGTTGGAGATTGAGAAGATTTCTCTGCAATCCATTCCTCAAAGGATTTTTCAGGGCTATCGGCTGTATATGAATCTTGCAGTAGACTGTAGAGAACTGAGGCAGTTTTTTGATGTATTGCTCTAGCCTTGGTTACATGAGTCACTTTAAGATTGCCTTCTGCACTCGCTTCTGTGTTTATGCCTGAATTGGTAATCACACCTACCCAGCCACTACCTTGGAGGATTTGTCCAAGCACTTTCAAAAAAGCCTGTTCAATGTGAAAAGGAGCAAACAATGCTACGAAGGTGGACTCCCCATAAACCTCAGGCCAGTTCCACTGAACTAATTTAGTTAAGGCGTACAAAGGTTGGTCTGCACATATGACAGGAACTTGCCCCGGATTCAGAAAATTTGTTAACTTCCTGATATGGTCCATTGCGTGTTTCAGCATCGATGCTGAAGAAGAGTCTTCATTAAATAGGGGCAGAAGGGAAGTAAGGGCTACGTCGAAGGAGCAATTGGCCTGCTTTGTGGCATGGAAAGCAGCCCAGGCGAGATCTAAAGGGCCATCCTTTCTGTCAGTGAGCACATGATCTAGCCACTCTCTTTCATTTTTCCATTCCAGACCTATGACAGAAGGTAACATTTTGTCATAAATGAGCTCGCAGGCTTTTGGCGCAGATGGCTGCTTGGTATGAAGGGTTACTGCCTTTACGACACCGTAACTGTCAGGAAGCTGAGGAACTGTACGACTCCTTTGGTTAACATGGCAGAAATTAGTAATAAAGTTTCGAGGATGTCCCGTTTGGCCTTCGACGGGTATTTGAAACATGGAAATACCTGTTCCGTGGAAAGATGACTCTCCTGTAGTGCTGCTATAATTGTGGTCTATATTGTCGTAGGCTCCAACTGTAAAAAGGCCGTGTCGTAGATTTGAAGGGCAAAGCACACCTTCTTCAAGGGCTCTCTCAGTCACCAAGTGACTGAGAGTTGCTGTAATTTCCGTAATCCTGTTGGATGATACGGAGATACCCATATCGTGCATGTTATCCACAACGGTTCTATTTCGTGTCCTCCCATACAGTGAGAGACCTACGTACAGCGGAAAAGGTGGCTCATGCTTCCTCTTGTGGCGTATAATAGTACCATGTGGAATATTTTCGTTGTGGTTGAAGACTATTAGTTGGCTAATAGTGACAGCAGGTTGAGTGGCCCTGTTTGTATTTCCTGCTGAGTCACATCCGTAGAGTACAGAATTAACTAATGCCAGAAGTGCAGGAGGAACATATGATACCTGACAATCCTTACTCAGACGACCATCAAATGCAACACTTGTCTGTGTTATGTCTTTTCTTATACGTTTGACAAACCTTTCAAATGCAACGGCATCATCGTCAACATTCTCGGAATGGACATCTTGAAAGACATTAGCACCGTCACGGTAAAGAATATAGTCTCGGCCTGAAAGTTGTCCATTAAGTTCTGGGAAGTGGTCAAGAACTCTTTCTCGAATACGGGTAGAGTGAGTTGATGGAAGTTCAGTAGAATGGATACCAAGAAGATGAGCTAGACTCTTTCTATAAATGCTAGCCAAATCAGACATTCTGAAGATATATTCTGTATCACCTGTTTCTAAAGAATTCAATTTCTCTCTTATAAAACGAGCTACAGAAGCAAACGCCATTCCATCGCAGGCAGGACTAACATTTTCTTCTTTGGCAGTGCTTGTAGGTCTCAGACAATTAATTACATTAGTGTAACATTTTGAATGGTATTTTGCTTCTTTGGCCACTAAATCTCCACCTTCAAGGAAAGCCTTGAGTTCTAAATTATTCAAAACATCTGCACATTTCTTTAATTTGGCATCCTGTAAACTAGCTACCTTAAACAACGGTCTCCTAATTGTTGCCTTTTGTTTGCATATGAAACAAATTTCATCCTGCATGTGAATAATGGGAACTGTAGACCGACTGCTCCTTGACATGGTTTCACCAGAACATGATAGACCATTCAAATCATCGTGAGACAACTGACAAGAAGGCAAAGAAGACCCTGAGGAACGTTTGTGTTTGGCGCGAGCACGATCTAGTTTTGTATTGTTGAAATTCAGAGCACATTTTTTGTGCCACTTCGCCTGGTGCCTCCTAAATGTTTCTTCAATGCCGCTCCCTTCGTCCACATTCTGTGTATCCAAACCCAGAGGCACTGAACCCAACTTCTGAAACTCGATTAAGTTGTCCGCAAGAGTATTGTACCCCGCACCAAGCAATGACTTTGCGGTATGTAAAGCAGGACAGACAAGGTCATCAGCTCCAGTGCTGACCTGACAAAGACAGCATTTGGACCAATCCATCAACGAAGATGTTGGTGGATCACTGCTGGTTTTTGCAAGACGTAAGCGCTTCGAAGCCATGGGAAATCTAATATTCCAAAAAATATAAATAAAGGAAAGGAAATAGAGTTCCAAGAAATATGTCATTTCGAAAAGTTGGTCAACATTTAAATCACAAGGTATGTAGACAGACGCGAACACACGATTTTCTCTTGGAGGGGGACTCAACTTTAGGAAGGTACATTCTACCAAACATACTTTAAGTTTTCATTGGGGATAAAAACGTAGCGATTCTTGTATAGAGAATAGGGGGTATTCAATAATGAAAAGAACTTTCAGTTTGAAGGATCCTTAGATTTAATGACAAAAGATTATGATTTCTCTGCTAAAATGACAATTCTCCTACGTCTCTCAATAAATGTTCAACATTGGAAAAAAACACTAACTTACCTATATAAATGATCTCCTCCTCCGACGGTGTTTCGTTGATCACCTGCTCTGCTTGCCTTCCGCCTTGAACTTACACAAAATACGTACAACGTAAACGCAAGCCAACTGAGATACAGGCCAACACACACAGTTGACAATGCTGCTCTCTCTCTCCTTACTAAGTAGGAATGGTGTGTTTGCAGCAGAGGGCGCGTTTCAGAGTAGTTTGTTGATTCCCAGCATTTTGATTATTCCGAAAAAAAAACGAGATACAATGAAAGGGAATGGTGCGACACGGAGTAATATTATGGGCTTTTAGCACATTTGTAGTAATGTGCCTTCTTCAATGCTTCTCACTGGTGCTTTCTTTTGTTCTCCGTGGAATTCCCCAGGAGAAATGCATTCGTTAACCATGGTTAAGAGCGAGGGTCGATTTCACTTGACCGCTGCAGATTTCTTAAGAAGATAATGGTTTTTATAGTCTCTTCACTATCTAAAGTCTCTTGGCCTTGAAGCCAATAAGAGGCATGTATGGAAATCCTTCCCTGAAGTTACAGCTGCTTTTGAAGCTATTTCTCGTCCTCTACCCTCTATTCCTGATGAGGTATTTCAAGTATTAGAGAAGTATGTAGTTCTCCTATACTACAAAGGTGGCGAAGAGTATTCCCTGAATGAAGTGCGAAAAGTTCTCTTCACATCTAAGAGTCGTATTTTGAATAACTTGCCACCCACATCAGCGGCTTTGGAGCAGCATTGTCTTCGCGCCGCATATCAAGCAGGTCAAGTTTGGGGCCGTGCCTGCTCAGTGAACGACCCAATACCAAGTCCAAATGGATGGGGCTGGACCATTATCGATAGAGAGTGGCAACCTGTCTGGTCCTCTCTACCTCCGATTTGGGATACGTGCAGAGAACTAGTGAAGTGTGGCTGCTCCACTGGCTGCCAAACAAGATGCTCCTGTCGGAAGGCACAGGTGCCATGCACACTTCTTTGCACAAACTGCGCTCAAAACTGCTGCAACAAAAGGCAAGTATAACAAAGTATTCTTTACTTTTAAAGAAAACATTATAAAATACAGGTTTACTTAACTTTATACACTTTAGAATGATTTTAATCATTTGCCCTTATTTAATGCAGTGCTGAAGCCGAAGATGAGGAGGATGACTTACCTTAGCACGCTAAAAACAGAGACAAGAATTTTCATTATATCTACTTCCAGGCTTAAAATTATTTATGGTGATTGATTAACTTCGTTATTTTGCAATAGTATTGTAGTATAAATTTAGTAGTATTATGTAGTATTAATTTATGTTTTTCATGTATCTTCACTCATAGTGTTGCATTCCTCTGACTATGAAGTCAGTGATATACGATGACCACGGGCAACTCACAATGATATTACAACAATGACAGTGTTCTGCATTTTCTGGAATATCTTAAGATTAAGGAAAAACTTTGTAAAGAAAGTAAATATAGTTCTAAAAAATGTAAAAAACCGTCTGGTCGCCATCTTGTAAAAACTGCCGCCATATTTCACAGCTGCTGATTTCTTACGTCGATAATGGTTTTTAACATTCACTACACATATTAGTAACAGAATATTTAAGAATGAATAATTTCCTTGTATTATGACCTTAATAATAACAACCTGGTTTGTATAGGTGTCTCTAGCCCGAGTCCAGAAATACGCTCTTCCGTTGGTTTTCCTTTAATTACCGCGGCAGTTTTCATGGCAGCAGCACACAAGTGATATCACTGAAAAGCTTAAAGAATTTTCTTTTTCTTTGTTATAACACAAAATGGTGGAAGTTTGCGTTATATGCAAGTTATGAAGCAAATAAACTGAGATAAATTTAGAAATTTTCAGTTTTCCGCCATTTCCGGGAAAACCGTAAGGTTTACAGAAAAAATTGTAATAATAACAAATATAACAGTACTTACAAGCTTTCAGATAAAAAAACGAAACTTAAAATCGGATGAAAGATAGCCGAGATATTAACGATTTGAATGAAGCCTCCGCCGCCATTTTCAATGGCCGCCATTATGGTGTTCTACACGGAATTTGAGGTGGCTCCCTATCTGAAAAATTTACTTTTACAAATACCTATCCGCACACCAAGTGGCATATTCCAATCAAAAAGTGCAGGGTTCTTTCAAACTTTGGGATGTACCGCGTCCACTAATTCGTTTCTTTAATTTGAGGCTAGTTCAGTGTCAACTTCTTTTTCTACTTATTTCATATAGAGCTGTTTATTCACTTTCATATCTTACGTATTGCTTTCATTAATTTGGGCTAATTCAGTTTGAACGTCGTTGTTAACTTATTTAATATAGCGCTCTTTATTAACTTTCCTATCTTATGTATTCGTTTCATTAATTTGTGGCTAATTAAGTTTCAACTTCTTTTTCTACTTATTCTATGTAGCGCTGTTTAGTAACTTTCCTATCTTTCGTATTCGTTTCATTAATTTGAGTCTAATTCAGCATCTACTTCGTTTTTTACTTATTTTATGTAACGCTGTTTATTAACTTTCCTATCTTACGTATTCCTTTCATTAATTTGAGGCTAATTCAGTTTAACTTCGTTTTTTACTTATTTAATGTAGCGCTCTTTATAAACTTTCCTATCTTATGTATACGTTTCATTAATTTGATGCTAATTCTGTTGAAACCTCGTTTTTTACTTATTATATGCAGCGCTGTTTATTCACTTTCCTATCTTACGTATTCGTTTCATTAATTTGAGGCTAATTCAGTTTGAACTTCGTTTTTTGCTTATTGTATGACGCGCTGTTTATTAACTTTTGTATCTAACATTTTAGTTTCTTTAATGTGAGTCCGTTTCAGTTACGGCTACGTTTTTTGCGTATTATTTGCCGCGCTGTTTATTCACATTCGTGTCTTACGTTTTAGTTTCTTTAATTTGAGTCTAATTCAGTTTCAAATTTGTTTTTTTATTATATGTCGCGCTGTTTATTCACTTTCGTATCTTACGTTTTCGTTTCTTTAATTTGAGGCTAATTCAAATTCAACGTCGTTTTATAATTATTTTATGTAGCGCTGTTTATACACTTTTCTGTCTTACGTATTCGTTTCAATAATTTGAGGCTAATTCAGTTTCAACTTCGTTTTTTACTTATTTTATATAGAGCTGTTTATTCACATTCCTATCCTACGTATTCGTTTCATTAATTTGAGGCTAATTCAGTATCAACCTCGTTTTTTACTTATTTTTTGTAGCGCTGATTATTCAGTTTCCTATCTTGCGTTTTCGTTTCATTAATTTGACGTTAATTCAGTTTCAACTTTGCTTTTTACTTATTTTATGTAGCGCTGTTTATTAACTTTCCTATCTTAAGTATACCTGTCATAAATTTGATGCTAATTCAGTTTTAACTTCGTTTTTTACATATTTTATGGAACGCGGTTTACTAATTTTCCTATCTTACGTATTCGTTTCATTAATTTGAGTCTAATTCAGTATCAACTTCGTTTCTTACTTATATTATGTAACGCTGTTCTTTATCTTTACTGTCTTACGTATTCGTTTCGTTAATTTGAGAGTAATTCAGTTTCAACTTCGTTTTTTACTTACTTTTTGTAGCGCTGATGATTAACTTTCCTATCTTACGTATTCGTTTCGTTAATTTGAGGCTAATTCAGTTTCAACTTCATTTTTTCCTTATTTTATATAGCGCTGTTTATTCACTTTTCTGTCATATGTATTCGTTTCAATAATTTGAGGCTAATTCTTTTCCATCTTCGTTTTTTACTTATTCTATGTAGAGCTGTTTATTCACTCTCCTATATTATGTATTCGTTTCGTTAATTTGAAGCTAATTCAGTACAAGTTCGTTGTTTAATTGTTTATGTAGCGCTGGTTATTCAGTTTTCTATCTTACGTATTCGCTTCGTTAATTTGAGCGTAATTCAGTTTCAATTCGTTTTTTACTTATTTTATGTAGCGCTGTTTATTAACTTTCCTATCTTACGTTTTCGTTTCATTAATTTTAGGCTAATTCAGGTCAATCATCGTTTTTTACTTATTTTATGTAGAGCTGTTAATTCACTTTCTTATCTTACGTATTCGTTTCATTAATTTGTGGCTAATTCAGTTTCAACTTTGTTTTTTACTTGTTTTATAAAGCGCTGTTTATTAATTTTCCAATCTTACGTATACCTTTCATTTATTTGAGGCTAATTCAGTTTTAACTTCGTTTTTTACTTATTTAATGTAGCGCTCTTTATTAACTTACCTATCTTATGTATTCGTTTCATTAATTTCAGGTTAATTCATTTTCTTCTTTGTTTTCTACTTATTTTATGTAGCGCTGTTTATTAACTTTCCCATATTTCGAATTCGTTTCATTTATTTGAGTATAATTCATTATCAACTTCGTTTTATACTTATTTAATGTAAGGCTGTTTTTTAACTTTCCTATCTTTCGTATTCGTTTCATTAATGTGAGGGTAATTCAATTTCAATTTCGTTTTTGCTTATTATATGCAGCGCTCTTTATTATGTTTCCTATCTCACGTTTTCGTTTCATTAATTTGAGGCTAATTAGGTTTCAACTTTTTTTTACTTGTTTTATGTAGCGCTGTATATTAATTTTCCTATCTTACGTATTCCTTTCATAAATTTGTGCCTAATTCAGTTTTAACTTCGTTTTTTACTTATTTAACGTAGCGCTCATTATTAACATTCTATCTTATGTATTCGTTTCATTAATTTGTGGTTAATCAGTTTCAACTTCTTTTTCTACATATTTTATGTAGCACTGTTTATTAACTTTCCTATCTTACGTATTCGTTTCATTAATTTGTGTCTAATTCAATATCAACTTCGTTTTTTACTTATTTTATATAAGGCTGTTTTTTAACTTTCCTATCTTTCGTATTCGTTTCATTAATTAGTGGCTAATTCAGTGTAGGCTTCGTTTTCTTCTTATTTTATGTAGCGCTGGTTATTCACTTTCCTATCTTACGTATTCCTTTCATTAATTTGAGGCTAATTTAATTTCATCTTCGTTTTTTACTTATTTTATATAGAGCTGTTTATTCACTTTCTTATCTTACGTATTAGTTTCATTAATTTGACGCTAATTCAGTTTCATCTTCGTTCTTTACTGATTGTATGACGCGCTGTTTATTCACTTTCTTATCTTACGTTTTAGTTTCTTTAATTTGTGTCGAATTTAGTTTCATCTATGTTTTTTGCTTATTATATGTCGAGCTGTTTATTCACTTTCGTATCTTACATTTTAGTTTCTTTAATTTGAGTTTAATTCAGTTTCAACTTCGTTTTTTGCTTATTATATGTCGCGCTGTTATTCACTTTCGTATCTCACGTTTTCGTTTCTTTAATTTGATGCTAATTCTGTTTCAAGTACGTTTTTTACATATTTCAAGTAGCGCTGTTTATTAACTTTCATATCCTAAGTATTCGTATCAATAATTTGAGATTAATTCAGTTTCAACTACGTTTTTTACTTATTTTATGTAGAGCTGTATATTCACTTTCCTATCTTACGTATTCGTTTAATAATTTGAGGCTAATTCAGGTTTAACTTCGTCGTTTACTTATTTTATCTAGCGCTGTTTATTCACTTTCCTATCATACGAATTCATTTCATTAATTTGAGGCTAATTTGCTTTCATCTTCGTTTTTTACTTATTTTATGTAGAGCTGTGTATTCACTTTCCTGTCTTACGTATTCGTTTCATTAATTAGTGGCTAATTCAGTGTAGGCTTCGTTTTCTTCTTATTTTATGTAGCGCTGGTTATTCACTTTCCTATCTTACGTATTCCTTTCATTAATTTGAGGCTAATTTAATTTCATCTTCGTTTTTTACTTATTTTATATAGAGCTCTTTATTCACTTTCTTATCTTACGTATTAGTTTCATTAATTTGACGCTAATTCAGTTTCATCTTCGTTCTTTACTGATTGTATGACGCGCTGTTTATTCACTTTCTTATCTTACGTTTTAGTTTCTTTAATTTGTGTCGAATTTAGTTTCATCTATGTTTTTTGCTTATTATATGTCGAGCTGTTTATTCACTTTCGTATCTTATATTTTAGTTTCTTTAATTTGAGTTTAATTCAGTTTCAACTTCGTTTTTTGCTTATTATATGTCGCGCTGTTATTCACTTTCGTATCTCACGTTTTCGTTTCTTTAATTTGATGCTAATTCTGTTTCAAGTTCGTTTTTTACATATTTCAAGTAGCGCTGTTTATTAACTTTCATATCCTAAGTATTCGTATCAATAATTTGAGATTAATTCAGTTTCAACTACGTTTTTTACTTATTTTATGTAGAGCTGTATATTCACTTTCCTATCTTACGTATTCGTTTAATAATTTGAGGCTAATTCAGGTTTAACTTCGTCGTTTACTTATTTTATCTAGCGCTGTTTATTCACTTTCCTATCATACGAATTCATTTCATTAATTTGAGGCTAATTTGCTTTCATCTTCGTTTTTTACTTATTTTATGTAGAGCTGTGTATTCACTTTCCTGTCTTACGTTTTCGTTTCTTTAATTTGATGCTAATTCTGTTTAAAGTTCGTTTTTAACATATTTCAAGTAGCGCTGTTTATTAACTTTCATATCCGAAGTATTCGTATCAATAATTTGAGGCTAATTCATTTTCAACTTCGTTTTTTACTTATTTTATGTAGCGTTGTTTAGTATCTTTCCTATCTTACGTATTCGTTTCATTAATTTGAGGATAATTCAGTTTCAACCTCGTTTTTTACTTATTTTTTGTAGTGCTGATTATTCAGTTTCCTATCTTACGATTTCTTTTCATTAATTTGAGGTTAATTGAATTTCAACTTCGTTTTTTACTTAATATATGTAGCCCGACTTATTACCTTTACTATCCTACATATTCGTTTCATTAATTTGAGTCTAATACTGTATCAACTTCGTTTCTTACTTATATTATGTAACGCTGTTTTTTAACTTTACTGTCTTACGTATTCGTTTCGTCAATTAGAGGGAAATTTAGTTTCAACTTCGTTTTTAACTTACTTTTTGCTGTGCTGATGATTAACTTTCCTATCTTACGTATTCGTTCCGTTAATTTGAGGCTAATCCAGTTTCAACTTCATTTTTCCCTTATTTTATATAGCGGTGTTTATTCACTTTTCTGTCATATGTATTCGTTTCAATAATTTGAGGCTAATTCAGTTCCATCTTCGTTTTTTACTTATTCTATGTAGAGCTGTTTATTCACTCTCCTATATTATGTATTCGTTTCTTTAATTTGAAGCTAATTCAGTACAAGTTCGTTGTTTACTTGTTTATGTAGCGCTGGTTATTCACTTTCCTATCTTACGTATTCGTTTCGTTAATTTTGGGGTAATTCAGTTTAAATTTCGTTGTTTACTTATTTTATGTAGCGCTGTTTATTAACTTTCCTATCCTAGGTATTCGTTTCTTTTATTTGAGGCTAGTTCAGATTCAACTTCATTTTTTACTTATTTTATGTAGCGCTGCTTATTCACTTTTCTTTCTAACGTATTCGTTTCAATAATTTGAGGCGAATTCTGTATCAAGTTCGTTTTTTACTTATTTTATGTAGCGCTGTTTATTAACTTTCCTATCTTACGTATTTGTTTCATTAATTTGAGTCTAATTCAGTTTAAACTTCGTTTTTTACTTATTTAATGTAGCGCTCTTTATTCACTTTCCTATCTTACGTATTCGTTTCATTAATTTGAGGCTAAGTCAGTTTCAAATTTGTTTTTACTTGTTTTATGAAGCGCTGTTTATTAATTTTCCTATCTTACGTATTCCTTTCATAAATTTGAGCCTAATTCAGTTTTAACTTCGTTTTTTACATATTTAACGTAGCGCTCATTATTAACTTTCTATCTTATGTATTCGTTTCATTAATTTGTGGTTAATCAGTTTCAACTTCTTTTTCTACATATTTTATGTAGCGCTGTTTATTAACTTTCCTATCTTACGTATTCGTTTAATTAATTTGTGTCTAATTCAATATCAACTTCTTTTTTTACTTATATTATGTTACGCTGTTTTTTAACTTAATCATCTTACGTATTCGATTCGTTAATTTGAGGGTAATTCAGTTTTTTAGTTATTTTATGTAGCGCTGTTTATTAACTTTCCTATCGTACGTATTCGTTTCGTTAATTTAATGGTAATTCAGTTTCAACTTCGCTTTCACTTATTTTATATAGAGCTGTTTATTCACTTTCCTTTCTTACGTATTCGTTTCATTAATTTGAGGCTAATACAGGTAAATCACCGTTTTTTACTTATTTTATGTAGAGCTGTTTATTCACTTTCTTATCTTACGTATGCTTTTCCATAATTTGACGCTAATTCAGTTTCGTCTTCGTGTTTTACTTATTTTATATAGCGCTGTTTATTCACTTTTCTGTCTTACGTATTCGTTTCAATAATTTGAGGCTAATTCGGTTTCAACTCTGTTATTTACTTGTTTTTTGTAGCGCTGTTTATTAATTTTCCTATCTTACGAATTCCTTTCATTAATTTGATGCAAATTCAAATTTAACTTCGTTTTTAACTTTTTTAATGGAGCGCTCTTTATTAACTTTACTATCTTATGTATTAGTTTCATTAATTTGCGTCTAATTCAGTTTCAACTTCGTTTTCTACATTTTTTATGTAGCGCTGTTTATTTACTTTCCTATCTTACGTATTCGTTTCGTTAATTTGCGGGTAATTCAGTCTAAACTTCGTTGTTTAGTTATTTTTTGTAGCGCTGTTTATTAACTTTCCAATCTTAGGTATTCGTTACTTTTATTTGAGGCTAGTTCAGTTTCAACTTCGTTTTCTACATATTTTATACAGAGATGTTTATTCGCTTTCCTATCTTACGTATTCGTTTCATTAATTTGAGGCCAATTCAGGTTAATCTTCGTTTTATATTTATTTTATGTAGAGCTGTTTATTCACTTTCCTATCTTACGTATTCGTTTCATTAATTTGACGCTAATCCTGTTCAAGTTCGTTTTTCACTTATTTTCTGTAGCGCTGTTTATTTACTTTCCTATCTTACGTATTCGTTTCGTTAATTTGTGGCTAAATCAGTTTCAACTTCTTTTTCTACTTAGTTTATGTAGCGCTGTTTATTAACTTTCCTATCTTACGTATTCGTTTCATTAATTTGGGGCTAATTCAGTTTCAACTTCGCTTTATACTTATTTTATGTAGCTCTGTTTATTAACTTTACTATCTTACGTATTCGCATCGTTAATTTGCGGGTAATTCAGATTAAACTTCGTTTTTAACTTATTTTATGTATCACTGTTTATTCACTTTCGTATCTTACGATTTCGTTTCTTTAATTTGAGGCTATTTCAGTTTCAACTTCGTTTTATACTTGTTTCATGTAGCGCTGTTAATTAACTTTCATATCCTGCGTATTCGTATCATTAATTTGACGATAATTCAGTTTCAACTTCGTTTTTTACGTATTTTATATAGCGCTGTTTATTAACTTTCCTATCGTACGTATTCGTTTCATTAATTTGAGGTTAATTCAGTTTCAACTTCGTTTTTTACTTATTTTATGTAGCGCTGTTTATTAACTTTCGTATCTTACGTATTCGTTTAATTAATTTGAGTCTAATTCAGTTTTATCTTCATTTTTTACTAATTTTATGTAGTGCTGTTTATTCACTTTCCTATCTTACGTATTCGTTCCTTTAATTTGAGGTTAGTTCAGTTTTAGTTTCGTTTTCTACTCATTTTATGTAGCGCTGTTTATTAACTTCATTATCTTACGTATTCGTTTCATTAATTTTAGGCTGAGTATTAACTTCGATTTTTACTTATTATATGTAGCGCTGTTTATTAACTTTCCTATCTTACATATTCATTTCATTAATTTGTTGATAATTTGCTTTCATCGTCGTTTTTTACTTATTTTATATAGAGATGTTTATTCACTTTTCTATCTTACGTATTCGTTTCATTAATTTGAGGCTAATTCAGTTTCAACTTCGTTTTATACTTATTTTATGTAGCGCTGTTTATTCACTTTCTGTCTTATGTATTCGTTTTAATAATGTGTGGTTAATTCAATTTCAACTTCGTTTTTTACTTATTGTATGCAGCGCTGTTTATTATCTTTCCTATCTTATGTATTCGTTTCGTTAATTTGAGGCTAATGCAGTTTCTACTTCGTAGTTTGCTTATTTTATGTAGCGCTGGTTTTTCACTATCCTATCTTACGTATTCGTTTCATTAATTTGTGGCTAATTTAATTTCAACTTCGTTTTTTACTTATTTTATATAGAGCTGTTTATTCACTTTCCTATCTTACGTATTGGTTTCATTAATTTGAGTCTAATATAGGTAAATCACCGTTTTTGACTTATTTTATGTAGAGCTGTTTATTCACTTTTCTGTCTTAGGTATTCGTTGCAATAATTTGAGGCTAATTCAGTTTCAACTTCGTTTTTTAATTATTTAATTTAGCGCTCTTTATTAACTTTCCTATCTTATGTATTCGTTTCATTAATTTGTGGCTAATTCAATTTCAACTTCGTTTTCTACTTATTTTATGTAGCGCTGTTTATTAACATTCATATCTTACGTATTCGTTTCGTTAATTTGCGGGTAATTCTGTTTAAACTTCGTTTTTTACTTATTTTATGTAGCGCTGTTTATTAACTTTCCTATCTTAGGTATTCGTTTCTTTTATTTGAGTCTAGTTCAGTTTCAAATTCGTTTTTTTCTTATTTTATACAGAGTTGTTTATTCGCTTTCCTATCTTACGTATTTGTTTCATTAATTTGAGGCTAATTCAGTTTTAACTTCGTTGTTAACCTATTTAATATAGCGCTCTTTATTAACTTTCCAATCATAGGTATTCGTTTTTAATTTGAGGCTAGTTCAGGGTCAACTTCGTTTTCCACTTATTTCATATAGAGCTGTTTATTCACTTTCCTATCTTAAGAATTCGTTTCATTAATTTAAGGCTAATTCAGGTTAATCTTCGTTTTTTACTTATTTAATGTAGCGCTCTTTATTCACTTTCTTATCTTACCTATTCGTTTCATTAATTTGAGGCTAACTCAGTTTCAACGTTGTTTTTACTTGTTTTATGTAGCGCTGTTTAATAATTTTCCTATGTTACGTATTCCTTCCATTAATTTGAGGCTAATTCTGTTTTAACTTCGTTGTTTACTTATTTAATATAACGCTCTTTATTAACTTTCCTATCTTATGCATTCGTTTCATTAATTTGTGGCTAATTCAGTTTCAACTTCTTTTACTACTTATTTTATGTAGCGCTGTTTATTAACTTTCCTTTCTTTCGTATTCGTTTCATTAATTTGAGTCTAATTCAGTATCTATACCGTTTTGTTCTTATTTTATGTAACGCTGTTTATTAACTTTCCTATCTTAGATATGCGTTTCTTTTATTTGAGGCTAGTTCAGTTTCAACTTCGTTTTCTACTTATTTCATATAGAGCTGTTTATTCACTTTCCTATCTTACGTCTTCGTTTCATTAATTTGAGGCTAATTCAGGTTAATCTTCGATTTTTATTTATTTAATATAGCGCTCCTTATTCACTTTCCTATCTTACGTATTCGTTTCATTAATTTGAGGCTAATTCAGTTTCAACTTTGTTTTTTACTTGTTTTATGTAGCGCTGTTTATTAACTTTCCTATCTTACTTATTCCTTTCATAAATTTGAGGCTAATTCAATTTTAATTTCGTTTTTTACTTATTATATGTAGCGCTGTGTATTAATTTTCCTATCTTACGTATTCGTTTCATTATTTTTAGTCTATTTCAGTATCAACTTCTTTTTTACTTATATTACGTAACGCTGTCTTTTAACTTTACTATTTTACGTATTCGTTTCGTTAATTTGAGGGAAATTCAGTTTCAATTCGTTTTTTACTTATTTTATGTAGCGCTGTTTATTAACTTTCCTATCTTACGTATTCGTTTCTTTAATTTGAGGCTAATTCAGTTTCAACTTCGTTTTTTACTTATTTAATATAGCGCTGTTTATAAACTTTCCTATCTTACGTATTCCTTTCATAAATTTGAGGCTAATTCAATTTTAACTTCGTTTTTTACATATATTATGGAACGCGGTTTATAAATTTTCCTATCTTACGTATTCGTTTCATTAATTTGAGTCTAATTCAGTATCAACTTCGTTTCTTAATTAAATATGTAACGCTGTTTTTTAACTTAACTGTCTTACGTATTTGTTTCGTTAATTTGAGGGCAATTCAGTTTCAACATCGTTGTTTACTTATTTTATCTAGCGCTGTTTATACACTTTCCTATCTTACGTATTCATTTAATTAATTTGAGGCGAATTTGCTTTCATCTTCGTTTTTTACTTATTTTATATAGAGCTGTTTATTCACTTTCCTATCTTACGAATTCGTTTCATTAATTTGAGGCTAATTCATTTTCTTCTTTGTTTTTTACTTATTTTATGTAGAGCTGTGTATTCACTTTCCTCTCTTACGCATTCGTTTCATTAATTTGAGGCTAATTCAGTTTCAACTTCGTTTTTACTTATTTTATGTTGCGCTGTTTATTAACTTTCCTATCTTACGTATTCCTTACATATATTTGAGGCTAATTCGATTTTAACATCGTTTTTTACTTATTATATGTAGCGCTGTTTATTAACTTTCCTATGTTACGTATTCGTTTCGTTAATTTGAAGGTAATTCAGTTTCAACTTCGCTTTTTACTTATTATATATAGATCTGTTTATTCACTTTCCTATCTTACGTATTCGATTCATTAATTTGAGGCTAATTCAGGTTAATCTTCGTTTTTTACTTATTTTATATAGAGCTGTTTATTCACATTCATATCTTACGTATTAGTTTCATTAATTTGACGCTTATTCGGTTTCATCTTCGTTCTTTACTTATTTTATGTTGCGCTGTTTATCACTTTTCTGTCTTACGTATTCGTTTAAATAATTTGAGTCTAATTCAGTTTCAACTTCGTTTTTTACTTATTTTATGTAGCGCTGTTTATTAACTTTCCTATCTTACGTATTCGTATCATTAATTTGATTCTAATGCAGTTTCAACTTCGTTTTTTACTTATTTAATGTAGCGCTCTTTATTCACTTTCCTATCTTAAGTATTCGTTTCATTAATTTGAGGCTAATTCAGTTCAACTTTTTTTTTTACTTGTTTTATGTAGCGCTGTTTATTGATTTTCCTATCTTTCGTATTCGTTTCATTAATTTGAGTCTAATTCAGTATCAACATGGTTTTTTACTTATTTTATGTAAGGCTTTTTTTAACTTTCCTATCTTTCGTATTCGTTCCATTAATGTGAGGCTAATTTAGTTTCAATTTCGTTTTTTATTATTATATGCAGAGCTGTTTGTAATCTTTCCTATCTTACGTATTCGTTTCATTAATTTGAGGCTAATTAAGTTTCAAATTCGTTTATTACCTGTTTTATGTAGCGCTGTTTCTTCATTTTCCTATCTTAAGTATTCCTTTCATTAATTTGAATCTAATTCAGTTTTATCTTCGTTTTTTCTTATTTAATGTAGCGCTTATTATTAACTTTCTGTCTTTTGTATTCGGTTCAATAATTTGAGGCTAATTCAGTTTCAACTTCGTTTTTCACTTATTTTATGGAGCGCTGTTTATTCACTTTGCTATCTTATGTATTCGTTTCGTTAATTTTAAGCTAATTCAGCTTCAAATTCGTTGTATACTTGTTTCAGTAGCGCTTGTTATTCACTTTCCTATCTTACGTATTCGTTTCATTAATTTGAGGCTAATTTATTTTCATCTTCGTTTTTTAATTATTTTATATAGAGCTGTTTATTAACTTTCCTATCTTACTTATTCGATTCATTAATTTGAGGCTAATTCAGGTTAATCTTCGTTTTTTACTTATTTTATGTAGAGCTGTTTATTCACCTTCTTATCTTACGTATTCGTTTCATTAATTTGACGCTAATTCGGTTTTATCTTCGTTCTTTACTTATTTTATGTTGCGCTGTTTATTCACTTTTCTGTCTTTCGTATTCGTTTCAATAATTTGAGGCTAATTCTGTTTCAACATCGTTTTTTACTTATTTTATATAGTGCTGTTTTTTTACTTTCCTATGTTACGTATTCGTATCATTAATTTGAGGCTAATTCAGATTTAACTTCGTTTTTTACTTATTTAATGTAGAGCTCTTTATTAAGTTTCCTATCTTATGTATTCGTTTCATTAATTTGTGGCTAATTCAGTTTCAACTTCGTTTTCTACTTATTTTATATAGCGCTGTTTATTAACTTTCCTATCTTTCGTATTCGTTTCATTAATTTGTGTCTAATTCAGTATCAACATGGTTTTTTACTTATTTTATGTAAGGCTTTTTTTTAACATTCCTATATTTCGTATTCGTTTCATTAATTTGAGGCTAATTCAGTTTCAAATTCGTTTATTACCTGTTTTATGTTGCTCTGTTTATACATTTTCCTATCTTATGTATTCCTTTCATTAATTTGAGGCTAATTCAATTTTAACTTCGTTTTTTACTTATTTAATGTAGCGCTCATTATTAACTTTCTATCTTATGTATTCGTTTCATTAATTTGTGGCTAATCAGTTTCAAATTCTTTTTCTACTTACTTGATGTAGCGCTATTTTATTAACATTCCTATCATACGTATTCGTTTCATTAATTGGTGGCTAATTCAGTATCACTTCGTTTTTTACTTATTTTATGTAACGCTGTTTTTTAACTTTCCTATCTTTCGTATTCGTTTCATTAATGTGAGGCTAATTAAATTTCAATTTCGTTTTTTACTTATAATATGCAGCGCTGTTTATTAACTTTCCTATCTTACGTATTTGTTTCATTAATTTGAGTCTAATTCAGTTTAAACTTCGTTTTTTACTTATTTTATGTAGCGCTGTTTATTAACTTTCCTATCTTAGGTATTCGTTTCTTTAATTTGAGGCTAGATCAGTTTCAACTTCGTTTTCTACTTATTTCATATAGAGCTGTTTTTTCACTTTCCTATCTTACGTATTCGTTTCATTAATTTGTGGTAAATTCAGGTTAATCTTCGTTTTTTACTTATTTAATGTAGCGCTCTTTATTCACTTTCCTATCTTACGTATTCGTTTCATTAATTTGAGGCTAAGTCAGTTTCAAATTTGTTTTTACTTGTTTTATGAAGCGCTGTTTATTAATTTTCCTATCTTACGTATTCCTTTCATAAATTTGAGCCTAATTCAGTTTTAACTTCGTTTTTTACATATTTAAGGTAGCGCTCTTTATTCACTTTCTTATCTTACGTATTCGTTTCATTAATTTGAGGTTAATTCAGTTTCACCTTTTTTTATACTTGTTTTATGTAGCGCTGTTTATTAATTTTCCTATCTTACGTATTCCTTACATTAATTTGTGGCTAAATCAGTTTCAACTTCTTTTTCTACTTATTTTATGTAGCGCTGTTTATTAACTTTCCTATCTTACGTATTCGTTTCATTAATTTGGGGCTAATTCAGTTTCAACTTCGCTTTATACTTATTTTATGTAGCTCTGTTTATTAACTTTACTATCTTACGTATTCGTATCGTTAATTTGCGGGTAATTCAGATTAAACTTCGTTTTTAACTTATTTTATGTATCGCTGTTTATTCACTTTCGTATCTTACGATTTCGTTTCGTTAATTTGAAGCTAATTCAGTACAAGTTCGTTGTTTACTTGTTTATGTAGCGCTGGTTATTCAGTTTTCTATCTTACGTATTCGCTTCGTTAATTTGAGCGTAATTCAGTTTCAATTCGTTTTTTACTTATTTTATGTAGCGCTGTTTATTAACTTTCCTATCTTACGTTTTCGTTTCATTAATTTTTGGCTAATTCAGGTCAATCATCGTTTTTTACTTATTTTATGTAGAGCTGTTAATTCACTTTCTTATCTTACGTATTCGTTTCATTAATTTGTGGCTAATTCAGTTTCAACTTTGTTTTTTACTTGTTTTATAAAGCGCTGTTTATTAATTTTCCAATCTTACGTATACCTTTCATTTATTTGAGGCTAATTCAGTTTTAACTTCGTTTTTTACTTATTTAATGTAGCGCTCTTTATTAACATAACTATCTTATGTATTCGTTTCATTAATTTCAGGTTAATTCATTTTCTTCTTTGTTTTCTACTTATTTTATGTAGCGCTGTTTATTAACTTTCCCATATTTCGTATTCGTTTCATTTATTTGAGTATAATTCATTATCAACTTCGTTTTATACTTATTTTATGTAAGGCTGTTTTTTAACTTTCCTATCTTTCGTATTCGTTTCATTAATGTGAGGGTAATTCAATTTCAATTTCGTTTTTGCTTATTATATGCAGCGCTCTTTATTATGTTTCCTATCTCACGTTTTCGTTTCATTAATTTGAGGCTAATTAGGTTTCAACTTTTTTTTTACTTGTTTTATGTAGCGCTGTTTATTAATTTTCCTATCTTACGTATTCCTTTCATAAATTTGTGCCTAATTCAGTTTTAACTTCGTTTTTTACTTATTTAACGTAGCGCTCATTATTAACATTCTATCTTATGTATTCGTTTCATTAATTTGTGGTTAATCAGTTTCAACTTCTTTTTCTACATATTTTATGTAGCGCTGTTTATTAACTTTCCTATCTTACGTATTCGTTTCATTAATTTGTGTCTAATTCAATATCAACTTCGTTTTTTACTTATTTTATATAAGGCTGTTTTTTAACTTTCCTATCTTTCGTATTCGTTTCATTAATTAGTGGCTAATTCAGTGTAGGCTTCGTTTTCTTCTTATTTTATGTAGCGCTGGTTATTCACTTTCTTATCTTACGTATTAGTTTCATTAATTTGACGCTAATTCAGTTTCATCTTCGTTCTTTACTGATTGTATGACGCGCTGTTTATTCACTTTCTTATCTTACGTTTTAGTTTCTTTAATTTGTGTCGAATTTAGTTTCATCTATGTTTTTTGCTTATTATATGTCGAGCTGTTTATTCACTTTCGTATCTTATATTTTAGTTTCTTTAATTTGAGTTTAATTCAGTTTCAACTTCGTTTTTTGCTTATTATATGTCGCGCTGTTATTCACTTTCGTATCTCACGTTTTCGTTTCTTTAATTTGATGCTAATTCTGTTTCAAGTTCGTTTTTTACATATTTCAAGTAGCGCTGTTTATTAACTTTCATATCCTAAGTATTCGTATCAATAATTTGAGACTAATTCAGTTTCAACTACGTTTTTTACTTATTTTATGTAGAGCTGTATATTCACTTTCCTATCTTACGTATTCGTTTAATAATTTGAGGCTAATTCAGGTTTAACTTCGTCGTTTACTTATTTTATCTAGCGCTGTTTATTCACTTTCCTATCATACGAATTCATTTCATTAATTTGAGGCTAATTTGCTTTCATCTTCGTTTTTTACTTATTTTATGTAGAGCTGTGTATTCACTTTCCTGTCTTACGTTTTCGTTTCTTTAATTTGATGCTAATTCTGTTTCAAGTTCGTTTTTTACATATTTCAAGTAGCGCTGTTTATTAACTTTCATATCCGAAGTATTCGTATCAATAATTTGAGGCTAATTCATTTTCAACTTCGTTTTTTACTTATTTTATGTAGCGTTGTTTAGTATCTTTCCTATCTTACGTATTCGTTTCATTAATTTGAGTATAATTCAGTTTCAACCTTGTTTTTTACTTATTTTTTGTAGTGCTGATTATTCAGTTTCCTATCTTATGATTTCTTTTCATTAATTTGAGGTTAATTGAATTTCACCTTCGTTTTTTACTTAATATATGTAGCCCGACTTATTACCTTTACTATCCTACATATTCGTTTCATTAATTTGAGTCTAATACTGTATCAACTTCGTTTCTTACTTATATTATGTAACGCTGTTTTTTAACTTTACTGTCTTACGTATTCGTTTCGTCAATTAGAGGGAAATTTAGTTTCAACTTCGTTTTTAACTTACTTTTTGCTGTGCTGATGATTAACTTTCCTATCTTACGTATTCGTTCCGTTAATTTGAGGCTAATTCAGTTTCAACTTCATTTTTCCCTTATTTTATATAGCGGTGTTTATTCACTTTTCTGTCATATGTATTCGTTTCAATAATTTGAGGCTAATTCAGTTCCATCTTCGTTTTTTACTTATTCTATGTAGAGCTGTTTATTCACTCTCCTATATTATGTATTCGTTTCTTTAATTTGAAGCTAATTCAGTACAAGTTCGTTGTTTACTTGTTTATGTAGCGCTGGTTATTCACTTTCCTATCTTACGTATTCGTTTCGTTAATTTGGGGGTAATTCAGTTTAAATTTCGTTGTTTACTTATTTTATGTAGCGCTGTTTATTAACTTTCCTATCCTAGGTATTCGTTTCTTTTATTTGAGGCTAGTTCAGATTCAACTTCATTTTTTACTTATTTTATGTAGCGCTGCTTATTCACTTTTCTTTCTAACGTATTCGTTTCAATAATTTGAGGCGAATTCTGTATCAAGTTCGTTTTTTACTTATTTTATGTAGCGCTGTTTATTAACTTTCCTATCTTACGTATTTGTTTCATTAATTTGAGTCTAATTCAGTTTAAACTTCGTTTTTTACTTATTTAATGTAGCGCTCTTTATTCACTTTCCTATCTTACGTATTCGTTTCATTAATTTGAGGCTAAGTCAGTTTCAAATTTGTTTTTACTTGTTTTATGAAGCGCTGTTTATTAATTTTCCTATCTTACGTATTCCTTTCATAAATTTGAGCCTAATTCAGTTTTAACTTCGTTTTTTACATATTTAACGTAGCGCTCATTATTAACTTTCTATCTTATGTATTCGTTTCATTAATTTGTGGTTAATCAGTTTCAACTTCTTTTTCTACATATTTTATGTAGCGCTGTTTATTAACTTTCCTATCTTACGTATTCGTTTAATTAATTTGTGTCTAATTCAATATCAACTTCTTTTTTTACTTATATTATGTTACGCTGTTTTTTAACTTAATCATCTTACGTATTCGATTCGTTAATTTGAGGGTAATTCAGTTTTTTAGTTATTTTATGTAGCGCTGTTTATTAACTTTCCTATCGTACGTATTCGTTTCGTTAATTTAATGGTAATTCAGTTTCAACTTCGCTTTCACTTATTTTATATAGAGCTGTTTATTCACTTTCCTTTCTTACGTATTCGTTTCATTAATTTGAGGCTAATACAGGTAAATCACCGTTTTTTACTTATTTTATGTAGAGCTGTTTATTCACTTTCTTATCTTACGTATGCTTTTCCATAATTTGACGCTAATTCAGTTTCGTCTTCGTGTTTTACGTATTTTATATAGCGCTGTTTATTCACTTTTCTGTCTTACGTATTCGTTTCAATAATTTGAGGCTAATTCGGTTTCAACTCTGTTATTTACTTGTTTTTTGTAGCGCTGTTTATTAATTTTCCTATCTTACGAATTCCTTTCATTAATTTGATGCAAATTCAAATTTAACTTCGTTTTTAACTTTTTTAATGGAGCGCTCTTTATTAACTTTACTATCTTATGTATTAGTTTCATTAATTTGCGGCTAATTCAGTTTCAACTTCGTTTTCTACATTTTTTATGTAGCGCTGTTTATTTACTTTCCTATCTTACGTATTCGTTTCGTTAATTTGTGCCTAATTCAGTTTTAACTTCGTTTTTTACTTATTTAACGTAGCGCTCATTATTAACATTCTATCTTATGTATTCGTTTCATTAATTTGTGGTTAATCAGTTTCAACTTCTTTTTCTACATATTTTATGTAGCGCTGTTTATTAACTTTCCTATCTTACGTATTCGTTTCATTAATTTGTGTCTAATTCAATATCAACTTCGTTTTTTACTTATTTTATATAAGGCTGTTTTTTAACTTTCCTATCTTTCGTATTCGTTTCATTAATTAGTGGCTAATTCAGTGTAGGCTTCGTTTTCTTCTTATTTTATGTAGCGCTGGTTATTCACTTTCTTATCTTACGTATTAGTTTCATTAATTTGACGCTAATTCAGTTTCATCTTCGTTCTTTACTGATTGTATGACGCGCTGTTTATTCACTTTCTTATCTTACGTTTTAGTTTCTTTAATTTGTGTCGAATTTAGTTTCATCTATGTTTTTTGCTTATTATATGTCGAGCTGTTTATTCACTTTCGTATCTTATATTTTAGTTTCTTTAATTTGAGTTTAATTCAGTTTCAACTTCGTTTTTTGCTTATTATATGTCGCGCTGTTATTCACTTTCGTATCTCACGTTTTCGTTTCTTTAATTTGATGCTAATTCTGTTTCAAGTTCGTTTTTTACATATTTCAAGTAGCGCTGTTTATTAACTTTCATATCCTAAGTATTCGTATCAATAATTTGAGACTAATTCAGTTTCAACTACGTTTTTTACTTATTTTATGTAGAGCTGTATATTCACTTTCCTATCTTACGTATTCGTTTAATAATTTGAGGCTAATTCAGGTTTAACTTCGTCGTTTACTTATTTTATCTAGCGCTGTTTATTCACTTTCCTATCATACGAATTCATTTCATTAATTTGAGGCTAATTTGCTTTCATCTTCGTTTTTTACTTATTTTATGTAGAGCTGTGTATTCACTTTCCTGTCTTACGTTTTCGTTTCTTTAATTTGATGCTAATTCTGTTTCAAGTTCGTTTTTTACATATTTCAAGTAGCGCTGTTTATTAACTTTCATATCCGAAGTATTCGTATCAATAATTTGAGGCTAATTCATTTTCAACTTCGTTTTTTACTTATTTTATGTAGCGTTGTTTAGTATCTTTCCTATCTTACGTATTCGTTTCATTAATTTGAGTATAATTCAGTTTCAACCTTGTTTTTTACTTATTTTTTGTAGTGCTGATTATTCAGTTTCCTATCTTATGATTTCTTTTCATTAATTTGAGGTTAATTGAATTTCACCTTCGTTTTTTACTTAATATATGTAGCCCGACTTATTACCTTTACTATCCTACATATTCGTTTCATTAATTTGAGTCTAATACTGTATCAACTTCGTTTCTTACTTATATTATGTAACGCTGTTTTTTAACTTTACTGTCTTACGTATTCGTTTCGTCAATTAGAGGGAAATTTAGTTTCAACTTCGTTTTTAACTTACTTTTTGCTGTGCTGATGATTAACTTTCCTATCTTACGTATTCGTTCCGTTAATTTGAGGCTAATTCAGTTTCAACTTCATTTTTCCCTTATTTTATATAGCGGTGTTTATTCACTTTTCTGTCATATGTATTCGTTTCAATAATTTGAGGCTAATTCAGTTCCATCTTCGTTTTTTACTTATTCTATGTAGAGCTGTTTATTCACTCTCCTATATTATGTATTCGTTTCTTTAATTTGAAGCTAATTCAGTACAAGTTCGTTGTTTACTTGTTTATGTAGCGCTGGTTATTCACTTTCCTATCTTACGTATTCGTTTCGTTAATTTGGGGGTAATTCAGTTTAAATTTCGTTGTTTACTTATTTTATGTAGCGCTGTTTATTAACTTTCCTATCCTAGGTATTCGTTTCTTTTATTTGAGGCTAGTTCAGATTCAACTTCATTTTTTACTTATTTTATGTAGCGCTGCTTATTCACTTTTCTTTCTAACGTATTCGTTTCAATAATTTGAGGCGAATTCTGTATCAAGTTCGTTTTTTACTTATTTTATGTAGCGCTGTTTATTAACTTTCCTATCTTACGTATTTGTTTCATTAATTTGAGTCTAATTCAGTTTAAACTTCGTTTTTTACTTATTTAATGTAGCGCTCTTTATTCACTTTCCTATCTTACGTATTCGTTTCATTAATTTGAGGCTAAGTCAGTTTCAAATTTGTTTTTACTTGTTTTATGAAGCGCTGTTTATTAATTTTCCTATCTTACGTATTCCTTTCATAAATTTGAGCCTAATTCAGTTTTAACTTCGTTTTTTACATATTTAACGTAGCGCTCATTATTAACTTTCTATCTTATGTATTCGTTTCATTAATTTGTGGTTAATCAGTTTCAACTTCTTTTTCTACATATTTTATGTAGCGCTGTTTATTAACTTTCCTATCTTACGTATTCGTTTAATTAATTTGTGTCTAATTCAATATCAACTTCTTTTTTTACTTATATTATGTTACGCTGTTTTTTAACTTAATCATCTTACGTATTCGATTCGTTAATTTGAGGGTAATTCAGTTTTTTAGTTATTTTATGTAGCGCTGTTTATTAACTTTCCTATCGTACGTATTCGTTTCGTTAATTTAATGGTAATTCAGTTTCAACTTCGCTTTCACTTATTTTATATAGAGCTGTTTATTCACTTTCCTTTCTTACGTATTCGTTTCAATAATTTGAGGCTAATTCGGTTTCAACTCTGTTATTTACTTGTTTTTTGTAGCGCTGTTTATTAATTTTCCTATCTTACGAATTCCTTTCATTAATTTGATGCAAATTCAAATTTAACTTCGTTTTTAACTTTTTTAATGGAGCGCTCTTTATTAACTTTACTATCTTATGTATTAGTTTCATTAATTTGCGGCTAATTCAGTTTCAACTTCGTTTTCTACATTTTTTATGTAGCGCTGTTTATTTACTTTCCTATCTTACGTATTCGTTTCGTTAATTTGCGGGTAATTCAGTCTAAACTTCGTTGTTTAGTTATTTTATGTAGCGCTGTTTATTAACTTTCCAATCTTAGGTATTCGTTACTTTTATTTGAGGCTAGTTCAGTTTCAACTTCGTTTTCTACATATTTTATACAGAGATGTTTATTCGCTTTCCTATCTTACGTATTCGTTTCATTAATTTGAGGCCATTTCAGGTTAATCTTCGTTTTATATTTATTTTATGTAGAGCTGTTTATTCACTTTCCTATCTTACGTATTCGTTTCATTAATTTGACGCTAATCCTGTTCAAGTTCGTTTTTCACTTATTTTCTGTAGCGCTGTTTATTTACTTTCCTATCTTACGTATTCGTTTCGTTAATTTGTGGCTAAATCAGTTTCAACTTCTTTTTCTACTTAGTTTATGTAGCGCTGTTTATTAACTTTCCTATCTTACGTATTCGTTTCATTAATTTGGGGCTAATTCAGTTTCAACTTCGCTTTATACTTATTTTATGTAGCTCTGTTTATTAACTTTACTATCTTACGTATTCGCATCGTTAATTTGCGGGTAATTCAGATTAAACTTCGTTTTTAACTTATTTTATGTATCACTGTTTATTCACTTTCGTATCTTACGATTTCGTTTCTTTAATTTGAGGCTATTTCAGTTTCAACTTCGTTTTATACTTGTTTCATGTAGCGCTGTTAATTAACTTTCATATCCTGCGTATTCGTATCATTAATTTGACGATAATTCAGTTTCAACTTCGTTTTTTACGTATTTTATGTAGCGCTGTTTATTAACTTTCCTATCGTACGTATTCGTTTCATTAATTTGAGGTTAATTCAGTTTCAACTTCGTTTTTTACTTATTTTATGTAGCGCTGTTTATTAACTTTCGTATCTTACGTATTCGTTTAATTAATTTGAGTCTAATTCAGTTTTATCTTCATTTTTTACTAATTTTATGTAGTGCTGTTTATTCACTTTCCTATCTTACGTATTCGTTCCTTTAATTTGAGGTTAGTTCAGTTTTAGTTTCGTTTTCTACTCATTTTATGTAGCGCTGTTTATTAACTTCATTATCTTACGTATTCGTTTCATTAATTTTAGGCTGAGTATTAACTTCGATTTTTACTTATTATATGTAGCGCTGTTTATTAACTTTCCTATCTTACATATTCATTTCATTAATTTGTTGATAATTTGCTTTCATCGTCGTTTTTTACTTATTTTATATAGAGATGTTTATTCACTTTTCTATCTTACGTATTCGTTTCATTAATTTGAGGCTAATTCAGTTTCAACTTCGTTTTATACTTATTTTATGTAGCGCTGTTTATTCACTTTCTGTCTTATGTATTCGTTTTAATAATGTGTGGTTAATTCAATTTCAACTTCGTTTTTTACTTATTGTATGCAGCGCTGTTTATTATCTTTCCTATCTTATGTATTCGTTTCGTTAATTTGAGGCTAATGCAGTTTCTACTTCGTAGTTTGCTTATTTTATGTAGCGCTGGTTTTTCACTATCTTATCTTACGTATTCGTTTCATTAATTTGTGGCTAATTTAATTTCAACTTCGTTTTTTACTTATTTTATATAGAGCTGTTTATTCACTTTCCTATCTTACGTATTGGTTTCATTAATTTGAGTCTAATATAGGTAAATCACCGTTTTTTACTTATTTTATGTAGAGCTGTTTATTCACTTTTCTGTCTTAGGTATTCGTTGCAATAATTTGAGGCTAATTCAGTTTCAACTTCGTTTTTTAATTATTTAATTTAGCGCTCTTTATTAACTTTCCTATCTTATGTATTCGTTTCATTAATTTGTGGCTAATTCAATTTCAACTTCGTTTTCTACTTATTTTATGTAGCGCTGTTTATTAACATTCATATCTTACGTATTCGTTTCGTTAATTTGCGGGTAATTCTGTTTAAACTTCGTTTTTTACTTATTTTATGTAGCGCTGTTTATTAACTTTCCTATCTTAGGTATTCGTTTCTTTTATTTGAGTCTAGTTCAGTTTCAAATTCGTTTTTTTCTTATTTTATACAGAGTTGTTTATTCGCTTTCCTATCTTACGTATTTGTTTCATTAATTTGAGGCTAATTCAGTTTTAACTTCGTTGTTAACCTATTTAATATAGCGCTCTTTATTAACTTTCCAATCATAGGTATTCGTTTTTAATTTGAGGCTAGTTCAGGGTCAACTTCGTTTTCCACTTATTTCATATAGAGCTGTTTATTCACTTTCCTATCTTAAGAATTCGTTTCATTAATTTAAGGCTAATTCAGGTTAATCTTCGTTTTTTACTTATTTAATGTAGCGCTCTTTATTCACTTTCTTATCTTACCTATTCGTTTCATTAATTTGAGGCTAACTCAGTTTCAACGTTGTTTTTACTTGTTTTATGTAGCGCTGTTTAATAATTTTCCTATGTTACGTATTCCTTCCATTAATTTGAGGCTAATTCTGTTTTAACTTCGTTGTTTACTTATTTAATATAACGCTCTTTATTAACTTTCCTATCTTATGCATTCGTTTCATTAATTTGTGGCTAATTCAGTTTCAACTTCTTTTATTACTTATTTTATGTAGCGCTGTTTATTAACTTTCCTTTCTTTCGTATTCGTTTCATTAATTTGAGTCTAATTCAGTATCTATACCGTTTTGTTCTTATTTTATGTAACGCTGTTTATTAACTTTCCTATCTTAGATATGCGTTTCTTTTATTTGAGGCTAGTTCAGTTTCAACTTCGTTTTCTACTTATTTCATATAGAGCTGTTTATTCACTTTCCTATCTTACGTCTTCGTTTCATTAATTTGAGGCTAATTCAGGTTAATCTTCGATTTTTATTTATTTAATATAGCGCTCCTTATTCACTTTCCTATCTTAGGTATTCGTTTCATTAATTTGAGGCTAATTCAGTTTCAACTTTGTTTTTTACTTGTTTTATGTAGCGCTGTTTATTAACTTTCCTATCTTACTTATTCCTTTCATAAATTTGAGGCTAATTCAATTTTAATTTCGTTTTTTACTTATTATATGTAGCGCTGTGTATTAATTTTCCTATCTTACGTATTCGTTTCATTATTTTTAGTCTATTTCAGTATCAACTTCTTTTTTACTTATATTACGTAACGCTGTCTTTTAACTTTACTATTTTACGTATTCGTTTCGTTAATTTGAGGGAAATTCAGTTTCAATTCGTTTTTTACTTATTTTATGTAGCGCTGTTTATTAACTTTCCTATCTTACGTATTCGTTTCTTTAATTTGAGGCTAATTCAGTTTCAACTTCGTTTTTTACTTATTTAATATAGCGCTGTTTATAAACTTTCCTATCTTTCGTATTCCTTTCATAAATTTGAGGCTAATTCAATTTTAACTTCGTTTTTTACATATATTATGGAACGCGGTTTATAAATTTTCCAATCTTACGTATTCGTTTCATTAATTTGAGTCTAATTCAGTATCAACTTCGTTTCTTAATTAAATATGTAACGCTGTTTTTTAACTTAACTGTCTTACGTATTTTTTTTCGTTAATTTGAGGGCAATTCAGTTTCAACATCGTTGTTTACTTATTTTATCTAGCGCTGTTTATACACTTTCCTATCTTACGTATTCATTTAATTAATTTGAGGCGAATTTGCTTTCATCTTCGTTTTTTACTTATTTTATATAGAGCTGTTTATTCACTTTCCTATCTTACGAATTCGTTTCATTAATTTGAGGCTAATTCATTTTCTTCTTTGTTTTTTACTTATTTTATGTAGAGCTGTGTATTCACTTTCCTCTCTTACGCATTCGTTTCATTAATTTGAGGCTAATTCAGTTTCAACTTCGTTTTTACTTATTTTATGTTGCGCTGTTTATTAACTTTCCTATCTTACGTATTCCTTACATATATTTGAGGCTAATTCGATTTTAACATCGTTTTTTACTTATTATATGTAGCGCTGTTTATTAACTTTCCTATGTTACGTATTCGTTTCGTTAATTTGAAGGTAATTCAGTTTCAACTTCGCTTTTTACTTATTATATATAGATCTGTTTATTCACTTTCCTATCTTACGTATTCGATTCATTAATTTGAGGCTAATTCAGGTTAATCTTCGTTTTTTACTTATTTTATATAGAGCTGTTTATTCACATTCATATCTTACGTATTAGTTTCATTAATTTGACGCTTATTCGGTTTCATCTTCGTTCTTTACTTATTTTATGTTGCGCTGTTTATCACTTTTCTGTCTTACGTATTCGTTTAAATAATTTGAGTCTAATTCAGTTTCAACTTCGTTTTTTACTTATTTTATGTAGCGCTGTTTATTAACTTTCCTATCTTACGTATTCGTATCATTAATTTGATTCTAATGCAGTTTCAACTTCGTTTTTTACTTATTTAATGTAGCGCTCTTTATTCACTTCTCTATCTTAAGTATTCGTTTCATTAATTTGAGGCTAATTCAGTTCAACTTTTTTTTTTACTTGTTTTATGTAGCGCTGTTTATTGATTTTCCTATCTTTCGTATTCGTTTCATTAATTTGAGTCTAATTCAGTATCAACATGGTTTTTTACTTATTTTATGTAAGGCTTTTTTTAACTTTCCTATCTTTCGTATTCGTTCCATTAATGTGAGGCTAATTTAAATTCAATTTCGTTTTTTATTATTATATGCAGAGCTGTTTGTAATCTTTCCTATCTTACGTATTCGTTTCATTAATTTGAGGCTAATTAAGTTTCAAATTCGTTTATTATCTGTTTTATGTAGCGCTGTTTCTTCATTTTCCTATCTTAAGTATTCCTTTCATTAATTTGAATCTAATTCAGTTTTATCTTCGTTTTTTCTTATTTAATGTAGCGCTTATTATTAACTTTCTATCTTATGTATTCGTTTCATTAATTTGTGTCTAATCAGTTTCAACGTCTTTTTGTAATTATTTTATTTAGCGCTCTTTTATTAACTTTCCTATCATACATATTCGTTTAATTAATTTGTGGCTAATTCAGTACCACTTCGTTTTTTACTTATTTTATGTAACGCTGTTTTTTAACTTTCCTATCTTTCGTATTCTTTTCATTAATGTGAGGCTAATTCAGTTTCAATTTCGTTTTTTACTTATTATATGCAGCGATGTTTATTATCTTTCCTATCTTATGTATTCGTTTCATTAATTTGTGGCTAATTCAGTTTCAACTTCGTTTTCTACTTATTTTATGTAGCGCTGTTTATTAACTTTACTATCATACGTATTCGTTTTATTAATTTGAGGCTAATTCTGTTTCTACTTCGTTTTTTACTTATTTTATGTAGCGCTGTTTATTCACTATATTATCTTACGTATTCGTTTCGGTAATTTGAGTATAAGTCAGTTTAAATTTCGTTTTTTTCTTATTTTATGTTGCGCTGTTTATTAACTTTCCTAACTTAGGTATTCGTTTCCTTAATTTGAGACTAGTTTAGTTTCAACTTCGTTTTCTACTTATTTTATAGAAAGCTGTTTATTCACTTTCCTAACTTACATTTCGATTCATTAATTTGAGGTTAATTCAGTTTCAAATACGTTTTTTACTTATTTTATGTAGCGCTGTTTATTAACTTTACAGTCGTACATATTCGTTTTATTAATTCGAGGGCAATTCAGTTTCAACTTTGTTTTTTACTTCTTTTATGTAGCGCTGTCTATTATCTTCCCTATCTTACGTATTCGTTTCTTTAATTTGAGTCTAATTCAGTATCAAATTCGTTTTTTACTTATTTTATATAACGCTGTTTTTTAACTTTCCTATCTTTCGTATTCATTTAATTAATGTGAGGCTAATTCAGTTTCAACTTCGTTTTTTGTTATTTATATGCAGCGCTGTTTATTAACTATCTTATCTTAGGTATTCGTTTCTTTATTTTGAGGCTAGTTCAGCTTCAACTTCGTTTTTTATTTATTTTATGTAGAGCTGTTTATTAACTTTACTATCTTACGTATTCGATTCATTAATTTGGTGTTAATTCAATTTCACATTTTTTTTACTTATTTTATGTAGCGCTGTTTATTAAATTTACTATCTTAAATATTCGTTTCGTATTTTGAGGGAAATTCAGTTTCAACGTCGTTTTTTAATTTTTTTATGTAGCGCTGTTTATTAACTTTCCTATCTTACGTATTCGTTTCATTAATTTGAGTCTAATTCAGTATCAACTTCGTTTTTTACTTATATTATGTAACCCTGTTTTTTAACTTAACTATCTTACGTATACGTTTCGTTAATGTGAGGTTAATTCAGTTTCAACTTCGCTTTATACTTACTTTATGTAGAGCTGTTTTTTCACTTTCCTATCTTCCGTATTCGTTTCATTAATTTGAGACTAATTCAGATTCAATTTAATTTTTTACTTATTTTATGTAGCGCTGTTTATTCACCTTTCTGTCTTTTGTATTCGGTTCAATAATTTGAGGCTAATTCAGTTTCAACTTCGTTTTTCACTTATTTTATGGAGCGCTGTTTATTCACTTTGCTATCTTATGTATTCGTTTCGTTAATTTTAAGCTAATTCAGCTTCAAATTAGTTGTATACTTGTTTCAGTAGCGCTTGTTATTCACTTTCCTATCTTACGTATTCGTTTCATTAATTTGAGGCTAATTTATTTTCATCTTCGTTTTTTAATTATTTTATATAGAGCTGTTTATTAACTTTCCTATCTTACTTATTCGATTCATTAATTTGAGGCTAATTCAGGTTAATCTTCGTTTTTTACTTATTTTATGTAGAGCTGTTTATTCACCTTCTTATCTTACGTATTCGTTTCATTAATTTGACGCTAATTCGGTTTTATCTTCGTTCTTTACTTATTTTATGTTGCGCTGTTTATTCACTTTTCTGTCTTTCGTATTCGTTTCAATAATTTGAGGCTAATTCTTTTTCAACATCGTTTTTTACTTATTTTATATAGTGCTGTTTTTTTACTTTCCTATGTTACGTATTCGTATCATTAATTTGAGGCTAATTCAGATTTAACTTCGTTTTTTACTTATTTAATGTAGAGCTCTTTATTAAGTTTCCTATCTTATGTATTCGTTTCATTAATTTGTGGCTAATTCAGTTTCAACTTCGTTTTCTACTTATTTTATATAGCGCTGTTTATTAACTTTCCTATCTTTCGTATTCGTTTCATTAATTTGTGTCTAATTCAGTATCAACATGGTTTTTTACTTATTTTATGTAAGGCTTTTTTTTAACATTCCTATATTTCGTATTCGTTTCATTAATTTGAGGCTAATTCAGTTTCAAATTCGTTTATTACCTGTTTTATGTTGCTCAGTTTATACATTTTCCTATCTTATGTATTCCTTTCATTAATTTGAGGCTAATTCAATTTTAACTTCGTTTTTTACTTATTTAATGTAGCGCTCATTATTAACTTTCTATCTTATGTATTCGTTTCATTAATTTGTGGCTAATCAGTTTCAAATTCTTTTTCTACTTACTTGATGTAGCGCTATTTTATTAACATTCCTATCATACGTATTCGTTTCATTAATTGGTGGCTAATTCAGTATCACTTCGTTTTTTACTTATTTTATGTAACGCTGTTTTTTAACTTTCCTATCTTTCGTATTCGTTTCATTAATGTGAGGCTAATTAAATTTCAATTTCGTTTTTTACTTATAATATGCAGCGCTGTTTATTGTCATTCCTATCTTATGTATTCGTTTCATTAATTTGTGGCTAATTCAGTTTCAACTTCGTTTTCTACTTATTTTATGTAGCGCTGTTTATTAACTTTACTATCATACGTATTCGTTTCATTAATTTGAGTCTAATTCAGTTTCAACTTCGTTTTTTAATTATTTTATGTACCTCTGTTTATTAACTATACTATCTTACGTATTCGTTTCGTTAATTTGCGGGTAATTCATTTTAACTTCGTTTTTTACTTATTTTATGTGACACTGTTTATTAACTTTCCTATCCAGGGTATTCGTTTCATTAATTTGATGCTAGTTCAGTTTCAACTTCGTTTTCAACTTAATTTATAGAGAGAAGTTTATTCACTTTCCTATCTCACGTATTCGTTTCATTAATTTGAGGCTAATTCAAGTTAATCTTCGTTTTTTACTTATTTTATGTAGAGCTGTTTATTCACTTTCCTATCTTACGTATTCGTTTCATTATTTTGACGCTAATTCAGTTTCAATTTAGTTTTTTACTTATTTTATGTAGCGCTGTTTATTCACTTTACAGTCTTACGTATTCGTTTCAATAATTTGAGGCTAATTTAGTTTCAACTTCGTTTTTTCCTTAATTTATATAGCGCTGTTTATTAACTTTCCTATCTTACGTATTCGTTTTGGTAATTTGAGACTAATTCAGGTTAAACTTCGCTTTTAACTTATTTTATGTAGCGCTGTTTATTAACTTTCCTATCTTAGGTATTCGTTTCTTTAATTTGATGCAAGTTCAGTTTCAACTTCTTTTTCTACTTATTTTATATAGAGCTGTTTATTCACTTTCCTATCTTACGTATTCGTTTCATTAATGTGAGGCTAATTCAGTTTCAATTTCGTTTTTTACTTTTTATATGCAGCGCTGTTTATTATCTTTCCTATCTTACGTATTCGTTTCTTTAATTTGATGCTATATCAGTTTCAACTTCGTTTTTTTCTTATTTTATGTAGCGCTGTCAATTTACTTTCATATCCTGCGTATTCGTATCATTAATTTGACGCTAATTCAGTTTCAACTTCGTTTTTTACTTATTTTATGTAGCGCCGTTTATTAACTTTCCTATCTTACGTATTCGTTTCATTAATTTGAGGTTAATTCAGTTTCAACTTCGTTTTTTACTTATTTTATGTAGCACTGTTTATTAACATTACTATCCTACATATTCGTTTCAGTAACTTGAGGGCAATTTAGTTTCAACTTTGTTTTGTACTTATTTTATGTAGCGCTGTTTATTAACTTTCCTATCTTACGTATTCGTTTAATTAATTTAGTCTAATTCAGTTTTAACTTCGTTTTTCACTTATTATATGTAGCGCGGTTTATTAACTCTCCTATCATAAGTATTCGTGTCAATTATTTGAGTATAATTCAGTATCAACTTCGTTTTTTACTTATCTTATGTAACCCTGTATTTTAACTTTACTATCTTACGTATTCGTTTCGTTAATTTGAAGGTAATTCAGTTTCAACTTCGTCTTTTGCTTATTTAATGTAACGCTGTTTATTATCTTTCCTATCTTACGCATTCGTTTCGTTAATTTGAGGGTAATTCAGTTTCAACTTATACTTATTTTATGTAGCGCTGTTTATTAACTTTCATATCCTAAGTATTCGTATCATTAATTTGAGGCTAATTCAGTTTCAACTTTGTTTTTAACTTATTTTATGTAGAGCTGTTTATTCACTTTCCTACCTTAAGTATTCGTTTCATAATTTGAGGCTAATACAATTTCTACTTCGTTGCTTACTTTTTTTATCGAGCGCTGTTTATTCATTTTCCTATCTTACATATTCATTTCATTAATTTGAGGCTAATTTGCTTTCATCTTCGTTTTTTACTTATTTTATATAGAGATGTTTATTCACTTTCCTATCTTACGTATTCGTTTCTTTAATTTAAGGCTAATTCAGTTTCTTCTTTGTTTTTCACTTATTTTATGTAGAGCTGTGTATTCACTTTCCTATCTTACGTATTCGTTTTAATAATTTGAGGCTAATTCAGATTCAACATCGTTTTATGCTTATTTTATGTAGTGCTGTTTATTCACTTTTAAGTCTTACCAATTGGTTTCAATAATTTGAGGCTAATTCAGATTCAACTTCGTTTTTTACTTATTTTATATAGCGCTGTTTATTAACTTTCCTATCCTACGTATTCGTTTCATTAGTTTGAGGCGATTTCAGTTTCAAATTCGTTTTTTCATTATTTTATGTAGCGCTGTTTATTAACGTTCCTATCTTACGTATTCGTTTCATAAATGTGAGGCTAATTCAGTTTCAACCTCGTGTTTCACTTATTTTTTGTAGCGCTGATTATTCAGTTTCCTATCTTACGTATTCGCTTCATTAATTTGAGGTTAATTGAGTTTCAAATTCGTTTTTTATTTATTATATGTAGCCCTAGATAATAACTTTACTATCCTACATATTCGTTTCATTAATTTGTGGGCAATTCAGTTTCAACTTTGCTTTTTACTTATTTTATGTAGCGCTGTTTATTAACTTTCCTATCTTACGTATTCCTTTCATAAATTTGAGGCTGATTCAGTTTTAACTTCGTTTTTTACATATTATATGGAACGCGGTTTATTAATTTTCCTATCTTACGTATTCGTTTCATTAATTTGAGTCTAATTCAGTATCAACATCGTTTTTTACTTATATTATGTAACGCTGTTTTTTAACTTTACAGTCTTACGTATTCGTTTCGTTAATTTGAGGGTAATTCAATTTCAACTTCGTTTTTTACTTACTTTATGTAGGGCTGTTTATTAACTTTCCTATCTTACGTATTCGTTTCGTTAATTTGAGGGTAATTCAGTTTAAACTTCGTTTTTTACTTATTTTATATAGAGCTGTTTATTCACTTTCCTATCTTACGTATTCGTATCATTAATTTGAGGCTAATTCATTTTCTACTTCATTTTTTTCTTATTTTATGTAGCGCTGTTTATTCACTTTTCTGTCATATGTATTCGTTTCAATAATTTGAGGCTAATTCAGTTCCATCTTCGTTTTTTACTTATTTTATGTAGAGCTGTATATTCACTTTCCTATATTATGTATTCGTTTCGTTAATTTGAAGCTAATTCAGTACAACTTCGTTGTTTACTTGTTTATGTAGCGCTGGTTATTCACTTTCCTATCTTACGTATTCGTTTCATTACTTTGAGGCTAATTTAGTTTTATCTTCGTTTTTCCTTATTTTATATAGAGCTGTTTATTCACTTTCATATCTAACGTATTATTTTCAGTAATTTGACGCTAATTCAGTTTCATCTTCGTTCTTTACGTATTTTATGTAGCGCTGTTTATTAACTTTCCTATCTTACGTATTCGTTTCATTTATTTGAGTCTAATTCAGTCTCAACTTCGTTTTTTACTTATTTAATGTAGCGCTCTTTATTCGCTTTCATATCTTACGTATTCGTTTCATTAATATGAGGCTAATTCACTTTCAACTTTGTTTTTTACTTGTTTTTGTAGCACGGTTTATTAATTTTCTTATCTTTCGTATTCCTTTCATTAATTTGACGCTAATTCAGTTTTAATTTCGTTTTTTACTTATTTAATATAGCGTTTTTTATTAACTTTCCTATCTTATGTATTCGTTTCATTAATTTGTGCCTAATTCAGTTTCAAATTTGTTTTCTACTTATTTTATGTTGCGCGGTTTATGAACTTTCTTATCTTTGGTATTCGTTTCATTAATTTGAGTCTAATTCAGTATCAACCTCGTTTTTACTTAATTATGTAACGCTGTTTTTTAACTTCCCTATCTTTCGTATTCGTTTCATTAATGTGAGGCTAATTCAGTATCAACTTCGTTTTTTACTTATTATAAACCGCGCTGTTTATTATCTTTCCAATCTTACGCATTCGTATCATTAATTTGAGGTTAATTCCGTTTCAACTTCCTTTTCTACTTATTTTATGTACCGCTGTTTATTAACTTAACTATCTTACGTCTTCGTTTCATTAATTTGAGGATAATTCAGTTTCAACTTCGTTTTTTACTTATTTTATGTAGCGCTGTTTAAAAACTTTACTATCTTACGTATTCGTTTCCTTAAATTTTAAGGGTAATTCAGTTTCAACGTCGTTTTTTACTTATTTTATATAGCACTGATAATTAACATTACCATCTTACGTATTCGTTTCATTAATTTCAGTCTAATTCAATTGCAACTTCGTTTTTTACTTATTATAGGCAGCGCTGTTTTTCACTTTCATATCCTACGTATTCGTTTCATTAATTTGAGTCTAATTCAGTATCAACATCGTTTTTTACTTATATTATGTAACGCTGTTTTTTAACTTTACAGTCTTACGTATTCGTTTCGTTAATTTTAGGGTAATTCAATTTCAACTTCGTTTTTTACTTACTTTATGTAGGGCTGTTTATTAACTTTCCTATCTTACGTATTCGTTTCGTTAATTTGAGGGTAATTCAGTTTAAACATCGTTTTTTACTTATTTTATATAGAGCTGTTTATTCACTTTCCTATCTTACGTATTCGTTTAATTAATTTGAGGCTAATTCATTTTCTACTTCATTTTTTTCTTATTTTATGTAGCGCTGTTTATTCACTTTTCTGTCATATGTATTCGTTTCAATAATTTGAGGCTAATTCAGTTCCATCTTCGTTTTTTACTTATTTTATGTAGAGCTGTATATTCACTTTCCTATATTATGTATTCGTTTCGTTAATTTGAAGCTAATTCAGTACAACTTCGTTGTTTACTTGTTTATGTAGCGCTGGTTATTCACTTTCCTATCTTACGTATTCGTTTCATTACTTTGAGGCTAATTTAGTTTTATCTTCGTTTTTCCTTATTTTATATAGAGCTGTTTATTCACTTTCATATCTTACGTATTATTTTCAGTAATTTGACGCTAATTCAGTTTCATCTTCGTTCTTTACGTATTTTATGTAGCGCTGTTTATTAACTTTCCTATCTTATGTATTCGTTTCATTAATTTGTGTCTAATTCAGTTTCAAATTTGTTTTCTACTTATTTTATGTAGCGCGGTTTATGAACTTTCTTATCTATGGTATTCGTTTCATTAATTTGAGTCTAATTCAGTATCAACCTCGTTTTTACTTAATTATGTAACGCTGTTTTTTAACTTCCCTATCTTTCGTATTCGTTTCATTAATGTGAGGCTAATTCAGTATCAACTTCTTTTTTACTTATTATATGCCGCGCTGTTTATTATCTTTCCAATCTTACGTATTCGTATCATTAATTTGAGGTTAATTCCGTTTCAACTTCCTTTTCTACTTATTTTATGTACCGCTGTTTATTAACTTAACTATCTTACGTCTTCGTTTCATTAATTTGAGGAGAATTCAGTTTCAACTTCGTTTTTTACTTATTTTATGTAGCGCTGTTTAAAAACTTTACTATCTTACGTATTCGTTTCCTTAAATTTTAAGGGTAATTCAGTTTCAACGTCGTTTTTTACTTATTTTATATAGCACTGATAATTAACATTACCATCTTACGTATTCGTTTCATTAATTTCAGTCTAATTCAATTGCAACTTCGTTTTTTACTTATTATAGGCAGCGCTGTTTTTCACTTTCATATCCTACGTATTCGTATCATTAATTTGAGGCTAATTCAGTTTCAACTTCGTTTTTTACTTATTTTATGTAGAGCTGTATATTCAATTTCCTATCGTACGTATTCGTTTCATAATTTGAGGCTAATTCAGTTTCAACTTCGTTGTTTAATTATTTTATCTAGCGGTGTTTATTCACTTTCCTATCTTACGTATTCATTTCATTAATTTCAGGCTAATTTGCTTTCTTCTTCGTTTTTTACTTATTTTATATAGAGCTGTTTATTCACTTTCCTATCTTATTTATCGTTTCATTAATATGAGGCTAATTCAAATTCTTCTTTGTTTTTTACTTATTTTATGTAGAGCTGTGTATTCACTTCCCTATCTTACGTATTCGTTTCATTAATTTGAGGCTAATTCAATTTCAACTTCGTTTTTTTACTTATTTAATGTAGCACTGTTTATTCACTTTTCTGTCTTAAATATTCGTTTCAATAATTGGAGGCTAATTCAGATTAAACTGCGGGTTTTACTTATTTTATGTAGCGCTGTATATTAACTTTCCTATCCTACGTATTCGTTTCATTAATTTGAGTCGATTTCAGTTTCAAATTCGTTTTTTACTTATTTTATGTAGCGCTGTGTATTAACGTTCCTATCTTACTTATTCGTTTCATTTATTTGAGTCTAATTCTGTATCAACTTCTTTTTTTACTTATATTATGTTATGCTGTTTTTAAACTTAATCATCTTAAGTATTCCTTTTTTTTAATTTGAGGGTAATTCAGTTTTTTAGTTATTTTATGTAGCGCTGTTTATTAACTTTCCTATCGTACGTATTCGTTTCGTTAATTTGATGGTGATACAGTTTCAACATCGCATTTACTTATTTTATATTGAGCTGTTTATTCACTTTCCTATCTTACGTATTCGATTCATTAATTTGAGGCTAATTCGGGATAATCTTCGTTTTTTACTTACTTTATATAGTGCTGTTTATTCAATTTCCTATCTTACGTATTAGTTTCATTAATTTGAGGCTAATACAGGTAAATCACCGTTTTTTACTTATTTTATGTAGAGCTGTATATTCACTTTCTTATCTACGTATACGTTTCGATAATTTGACGCTAATTCAGCTTCATCTTCGTTTTTTACTTATTTTATGTAACCCAATTTCTTCACTTTTCTGTCTTACGTATTCGTTTCAATAATTTGAGGCTATTCAGTTTCAACTCTGTTTTTTACTTGTATTATATAGCGCTGTTTATTAGTTTTCCTATATTACGAAATCCTTTCATTAATTTGAGGCTAATTCAAATTTAACTTCGTTTTTAAATTTTTTAATGTAGCGCCCTTTATTAACTTTACTATCTAATGTATTCGTTTCATTAATTTGTGGCTAATTCAGTTTCAACTTCGTTTTCTACTTATTTTATGTAGCGCTGTTTATTAACTTTCCTATCTTACGTATTCGTTTCGTTAATTTGCGGGTAATTCAGTTTAAACTTCGTTTTTTACTTATTTTATGTAGCGCTGTATATTAACTTTCCTATCTTAGGTATTCGTTTCTTTTATTTGAGGCTAGTTCATCTTCAACATTGTTTCTACTTTATTATACAGAGTTCTTTATTCGCTTTCCTATCTTACGTATTCATTTCATTAATTTGAGGCCAATTCAGATTAAACTTCTTTTTATACTTATTTTATGTAGCGCTGTTCATTCACTTTTCTGTCTAACGTAATCGTTTCAATAATTTGAGGCTAATTCTGTTTCAAGTTCGTTTTTTACTTATTTTCTGTAGCGCTGTTTATTAACTTTCCTATCTTTCGTATTCGTTTCATTAATTTGAGTCTAATTCAGTATCTACTTCGTTTTTTACTTATTTTATTTAACGCTGTTTATTAACTTTCCTATCTCAGGTATTCGTTTCTTTTATTTGAGGCTAGTTCATTTTCAACTTCGTTTTCTACTTATTTCATATAGAGCTGTTTTTTCACATTCCGATCTTACGTATTTGTTTCATTATTTTGAGGCTAATTCAGGTTTATTTTCGTTTTTTACTTATTTATTGTAGCGCTCTTTATTCACTTTCCTATCTTACGTATTCGTTTCAGTAATTTGAGACTAATTCAATTTCTACATTTTTTTTACTTGTTTTATGTAGCGCTGTTTATTAATATTCCTATCTTACGAATTCCTTTCATTAATTTGACGCTAATTCAGTTTCATCTTCGTTTTTTACTTATTTTATGTAGCGCTGTTTATTCACTTTTCTGTCTTACGTATTCGTTGCAATAATTTGAGGCTAATTCAGTTTCAACATTGTTTTTTACTTGTTTTATATAGCGCTGTTTATTAACTTTCATATCGTACGTATTCGTATCGTTAATTTGCGGGTAATTCTGTTTAAACTTCGTTTTTTACTTATATTATGTAGCGCTGTTTATTATCTTTCCTATCTTAGGTATTCGTTTCTTTTATTTGAGGCTAGTTCATTTTCAACTTCGTTTTCTACTTATTTTATAAAGAGTTGTTTATTCGCTTTCCTATCTTACGTATTCTTTTCATTAATTTGATGCCAATTCAGGTTAATCTTCCTTTTATATTTATTTTATGTAGAGCAGTTTATTCACTTTCCTATCTTACGTATTCGTTTCATTAATTTGACGCTAATTCAGTTTGAACTACGTTTTTTACTTATTTTATGTAGCGCTGTTTATTCACTTTTCTGTCTAACGTATTCGCTTCAATAATTTGAGGCTAATTCTGTTTTAAGTTCGTTTTTTACTTATTTTATATAGCGCTGTTTATTAACTTTCCTATCTTACGTATTTGTTTCATTAATTTGACCCTAATTCTGTTTTAAATTCGTTGTTTACTTATTTAATATAGCGCTCTTTATTAACTTTCCTATCTTAGGTATTCGTTTCTTTAATTTGAGGCTAGTTTAGTGTCAACTTCGTTTTCTACTTATTTCATATATAGCTGTTTATTCACTTTCCTATCTTACGTATTCGTTTCATTAATTTAAGGCTAATTCAGGTTAATCTTCGTTTTTTACTTATTTAATGTATCGCTCTTTATTCACTTTCTTATCTTACGTATTCGTTTCATTAATTTGAGGCTAATTCAGTTTCAACTTTGTTTTTTACTTGTTTTATGTAGCGCTGTTTATTAATTTTCCTATCTTACGTATTCCTGTCATTAATTTGAGGCTAATTCAGTTTTAACTTCGATGTTTACTTATTTAATATAGCGCTCTTTATTAACTTTCCTATATTATGTATTCGTTTCATTAATTTGTGGCTAATTCAGTTTCAAATTCTTTTTCTACTTATTTTATTTAGCGCTGTTTATTAACTTTCCTATCTTTCGTATTCGTTTCATTAATTTGAGGCTAATTCTGTTGTAACCTCGTTTTTTACTTATTATATGCAGCGCTGTTTATTCACTTTCCTATCTTATGTATTCGTTTCATTAATTTGAGGCTAATTCATTTTGAACTTCGTTTTTTGCTTATTGTATGACGCGCTGTTTATTCACTTTTGTATCTAACAATTTAGTTTTTTTAATTTGAGTCCATTTCAGATTCGGCTACGTTTTTTGCTTATTATATGCCTCGCTGTTTATTCACTTTTGTGTCTTACGTTTTAGTTTCTTTAATTTGAGTCTAATTCAGTTTCAAATTGGTTTTTTTAAATTATATGTCGCGCTGTTTATTCACTTTCGTATCTTACGTTTTCCTTTCTTTAATTTGAGGCTAATTCAGATTCAACTTCGTTTTATAATTATTTTATGTAGCGCTGTTTATACACTTTTCTGTCTTACGTATTCGTTTCAATAATTTGAGGTTAATTCAGTTTAGTTTTTGTTTTTTACTTATTATATGTAGACCTGTGTATTCACTTTCCTATCTTACGTATTCTTTTCATTAATTTGAGGCTAATTCAGTTTCAACCTCGTTTTTTGCATATTTTATTTAGCGCTGTTTATTCACTTTTCTGTCTTACGTATTCGTTTAAATAATTTGAGACTAATTCAGTTTCAACTTCGTTTTTTACCTATTTTATACAGCGCTGTTTATTAACTTTCCTATCCTAAGTATTCGTTTCATTAATTTGAGGCAATTTCAGTTTCAATTTCGTCTATTACTTATTTTATGTAGCGCTGTTTATGAACTTTCCTATCTTACGAATTAGTTTCATTGATTTGAGGCTAATTCAGTTTCAACCTCGTTTTATACTTATATTTTGTAGCGCTGATTATTCAGTTTCCTATCATACGTTTTCGTTTCATTAATTTGAGTCTAATTCAGTATCAACATCGTTTTTTACTTATATTATGTAACGCAGTTTTTTATCTATCTTATGTATTCGTTTCATTAATTTGAGGCTAATTCAGTTTGAACTTGGTTTTTCCTTATTGTATAACGCGCTGTTCATTCACTTTTGTATCTAATATTTAGTTTCTTTAATTTGAGTCCATTTCAGTTTCGGCTACGTTTTTTGCTTATTATATGCCGCGCTGTTTATTCACTTTCGTGTCTTACGTTTTAGTTTCTTTAATTTGAGTCTCATTCAGTTTCAAATTGGTTTTATTTAATATATGTCGCGCTGTTTATTCACTTTCGTATCTTACGTTTTCGTTTCTTTAATTTGAGGCTAATTCAGTATCAACTTCGTTTTTTACTTATTATATGCCGCGCTGTTTATTATCTTTCCAATCTTACGTATTCGTTTCATTAATTTGAGGTTAATTCCGTTTCAACTTCCTTTTCTACTTATTTTATGTAGCGCTGTTTATTAACTTTACTATCTTACGTCTTCGTTTTATTAATTTGAGGATAATTCAGTTTCAAATTCGTTTTTTACTTATTTTATGGTGCGCTGTTTAAAAACTTTGCTATCTTACGTATTCGTTTCCTTAAATTTTAAGGGTAATTAAGTTTAAACGTCATTTTTTACTTATTTTATATAGCACTGATAATTAACTTTCCCATCTTACCTATTCGTTTCATTAATTTGAGGCTAATTTAGTTTCAACTTCGTTTTTTACTCACTATATGCAGCGCTGTTTATTCACATTCCTATCTTACGTATTCGTTTCATTAATTTCAGTGTAATTCAATTGCAACTTCGTTTTTTAATTATTATATGCAGCGCTATTTATTCACTTTCATATCCTACGTATTCGTATCATTAATTTGAGGCTAATTCAGTTTCAAATTCGTTTTTTACTTATTTTATGTAGAGCTGTATATTCACTTTCCTATCGTACGTATTCGTTTCATAATTTGAGGCTAATTCAGTTTCAACTTCGTTGTTTACTTATTTTTTCTAGCGCTGTTCAGTCAGTTTTCTATCATATGTATTCGTTTCAATAATTTGAGGTTAATTCACTTCCATCATCGTTTTTTACTTATATTATGTAGAGCTGTTTATTCACTTTCCTATATTATATTTTCCTTTCGTTAATTTGAAGCTAATTCAGTTTCAACTTCGTTGTTTACTTGTTTATGTAGCGCTGGTAATTCACTTTCCTATCTTACGTATTCGTTTCATTAATTTGAGGCTAATTCAGTTTCATCGTCGTTCTTTACTTATTTTATGTAGCGCTGTTTATTCACTTTTCTGTCTTACGTATTGGTTTAAATAACATGAGGCTAATTCAATTTCAACTTAGTTTTTTACATATTTTATGTAGCGCTGTTTATTAACGTTCCTATCTTATGTATTCGTTTCATTAATTTGAGTCTAATTCAGTATCAACTTCGTTTTTTACTTATTTAATGTAGCGCTCTTTATTCACTTTCTTATCTTACGTATTCGCTTCATTAATATGATGCTAATTCAGTTTCAACTTTGTTTTTACGTGTTCTTGTAGCGCGGTTTATTAATTTTCCTATCTTACGTATTCCTTTCATTAATTTGACGCTAATTCAGTTTTAATTTCGTTTTTTACTTATTTTATGTAGCGCGGTTTATTAACTTTCTTATCTTTCGTATTCGTTTCATTAATTTTAGTCTAATTCAGTATATATGTCGTTTTTACTTATTTTATGTAACGCTGTTTTTAACTTTCCTATCTTTCGTATTCGTTTCATTAATGTGAGGCTAATTCAGTATCAACTTATTTTTTGACTTTTGTATGCCGCGCAATTTATTATATTTCCAATCTTACGTATTCGCTTCATTAATTTGAGGGTAATTCAGTTTCACCTTCCTTTTCTACTTATTTTATGTAGCGCTGTTTGTTAACTTTACTATCTTACGTCCTCGTTTCATTAATTTGAGGATAATTACATTTCAACTTCGTTTTTTACTTATTTTATGTAGCTGTCTTTATTAACTTTACTATCTTACGTATTCGTTTCCGTAAATTTGAAAGGTAATTCAGTTTCAACGTCGTTTTTTACCTATTTTATGTAGCGCCATTAATTAGCTTTCCCTTATTACGTATTCGTTTCAATAATTTGAGGCTAATTCAGTTTCAACTTCTTTTTTACTTATTTTATGTAGCGCTGTTTATTAACTTACCTATCCTACGTATTCGTTTAATTAATTTGGGGCGATTTCATTTTCTACTTCGTTTTCTACTTATTTTATGTAGCGGTGTTTAGTATCTTTCCTATCTTTCGTATTCGTTTCATTAATTTGTGGCTAATTCAGTTTCAACCTCGTTTTTTACTTATTTTTTGTAGCGCTGATTATTCAGTTTCCTATCTTACGTTTTCGTATCATTAATTTTAGGTTAATTGAGTTTCAACTTCGTTTTTTACTTAATATATGTAGTCCTACTTATTAACTTTACCATCCTACATATGCGTTTCATTAATTTGAGGGCAATTCATTTTCAACTTTGTTTTTTGCTTATTTTATTTAGCGCTGTTTATTAACTTACCTATCTTACGTATACCTTTCATAAATTTGAGGCTAATTCACTTTATACCTTCGTTTTTTACTTATTATATGTAGGGCTGTTTATTAATTTTCCTATCTTACGTATTCGTTTCATTAATTTGAGTCTATTTCAGTATCATTTTCGTTTTTTACTTATATTATGTAGCGCTGTTTTTTAGCTTTACTATCTTACGTATTCGTTTCGTTAATTTGAGGGAAATTCAGTTTCAATTCGATTTTTACTTATTTTATGCAGCGCTGTTTATTAACTTTCCTATCTAACGTATTGGTGTCAATAATTTGAGGCTAATTCAGTTTCAACTTCGTTTTTTACTTATTTTATATAGCGCTGTTTATTATCTTTCCTATCCTACGTATTCGTTTCATTAATTTGAGGCTAATTCAGCATCAACCTCGTTTTTTACTTATTTTTTGTAGCGCTGATTATTCAGTTTCCAATCTTACGTTTTCGTTTCATTAATTTGAAGTTAATTGAGTTTCAACATCGTTTTTTATTTATTATATGTAGCCCTACTTATTAACTTCACTATCCTACATATTCGTTTCATTAATTTGAGGGTAATTCAGTTTCTACTTTGCTTTTTACTTATTTTATGTAGCGCTGTTTATTAACTTTCCTATCTTACGTATACCTTTGTAAATTTGAGGCTAATTCAGTTTTAACTTCGTATTTTACATATTTTATGGAACGCGGTTTATTAATTTTCCTATCTTACGTATTCGTTTCATAAATTTGAGTCTAATTCAGTATCAACTTCGTTTCATACTTATATTATGTAACGCTGATTTTTAACTTTACTGTCTTACGCATTCGTTTCGTTAATTTGAGGGTAATTCAGTTTCAACTTCGTTTTTTACTCACTTTATGTAGCGCTGATGATTGACTTTCCTATCTTACGTATTCGTTTCGTTAATTTGAGGTTAATTCAGTTTCAACTTCATTTTTTCCTTATTTTATGTAGCGCTGTTTATTCACTTTTCTGTCATATGTATTCGTTTCAATAATTTGGTGCTAATTCAGTTCCATCTTCGTTTTTTACTTATTTTATGTAGCGCCGTTTATTCACTTTCCTATATTATGTATTCGTTTCGTTAATTTGAAGCTAATTCAGTACAAGTTCGTTGTTTACTTGTTTATGTAGCGCTGGTTATTCACTTTCCTATCTTACGTATTCCTTTCATTAATTTGAGGCTAATTTAATTTCATCTTCGTTTTTTACTTATTTTATATAGAGCTGTTTATTCACTTTCTTATCTTACGTATTAGTTTCATTAATTTGAATGTAATTCAGTTTCATCTTCGTTCTTTACTGATTGTATGACGCGCTGTTTATTCACTTTTTTATCTTACGTTTTAGTTTCTTTAATTTGAGTCCAATTCAATTTCAGCTATGTTTTTTGCTTATTATATGTGGAGCTGTTTATTCCCTTTCGTATCTTACGTTTTAGTTTCTTTAATTTGAGTTTAATTCAGTTTCAACTTCGTTTTTTGCCTATTATATCGCGCTATTTATTCACTATCGTATCTCACGTTTTCGTTTCTTTAATTTGAGGCTAAATCAATTTCAACTTCGTTTTTTACATATTTTAAGTAGCGCTGTTTATTAACTTTACTATACTACATATTCGTTTCATTAATTTGAGGGCAATTCAGTTTCAACTTTGTCTTTTACTTATTTTATGTAGCGCTGTTTATTAACTTTCCTATCTTACATATTCCTTACATAAATTTGAGGCTAATTCAATTTTAACTGCGTTTTATAATTATTATATATAGCAGTGTTTAATAACTTCCTTATCTTACGTATTCGTTTCATTTATTTGAGTGTAATTCAGTATCAACTTCTTTTTTTACTTATATTATGTAACGCTGTTTTTTAACTTAATCATCTTACGTATTCGTTTCGTTAATTTAAGGTAATTCAGTTTTTTAGTTATTTTATGTAGCGCTGTTTACTAACATTCCTATCGTACCAATTCGTTTCGTTAATTTGATGGTAATTCAGTTTCAACTTCGCTTTTACTTATTTTATATAGAGCTGTTTATTCACTTTCCTATCTTACGTATTCGATTCATTAATTTGAGGCTTATTCATGTTAATCTCCGTTTTTTACTTATTTTATATAGACCTGTTTTCACTTTCCTATCTTACGTATTCGTTTCATTAATTTGAGGCTAATATAGGTAAATCACCGTTTTTTACTTATTTTATGTAGAGCTGTTTATTCACTTTCTTATCTTACGTATACGTTTCCATAATTTGACGCTAATTCTCTTTCATCTTCGTTTTTTACTTATTTTATGTAGCGCTGTTTTATCATTTTTCTGTAATACGTATTCGTTTCAATAATTTGAGGCTAATTCAGTTTCAACTCTGTTTTTTACTTGTTTTATGTAGCGGTGTTTATTAATTTTCCTATCTTACGAATTCCTTTCATTAATTTGAGGCAAATTCAAATTTAACTTCGTTTTTAACTTTTTTAATGTAGCGCTCTTTATTAACTATCGTATCTTACGTATTCGTTTCGTTAATTTGGGGGTAATTCAGTTTAAACTTCCTTGTTTACTTATTTTTTGTAGCGCTGTTTATTAACTTTCCTATCTTAGGTATTCGTTTATTTTTTTTGAGGCTAGATCAGTTTCAACTTCGTTTTTTACTTATTTTACGTAGCGCTGTTTATTCACTATTCTTTCTAACGTATTCGTTTCAATAATTTGAGGCGAATTCTGCTTCAAGTTCGTTTTTTACTTATTTTATGAAGTGCTGTTTATTAACTTTCCTATCTTACGTATTTGTTTCATTAATTTGAGTCTAATTCAGTTTAAACTTCGTTTTTTATTTATTTTATGTAGCGCTGTTTATTAACTTTCCTATCTTAGGGATTCGTTTCATTAATTTGAGGCTAATTCAGTTTCACCTTTTTTTTTACTTGTTTTATGAAGCGCTGTTTATTAATTTTCCTATCTTACGTATTCCTTTCATTAATTTAAGGCTAATTCATTTTTAACTTCGTTTTTTACTTATTTAATGTAGCGCTCTTTATTAACTTTCCTATCTTACGTATTCGTTTCGTTAATTTGCGGGTAATTCAGTTTAAACTTCGTTTTTTACTTATTTTATGTAGCGCTTTTTATTAACTTTCCTATCTTAGGTATTCGTTTCTTTAATTTGAGGCTAGTTCAGTTTCAACGTCGTTTTCTACTTATTTCATATAGAGCTGTTTATTCACTTTCCTGTCATACGTATTCGTTTAATTAATTTAAGGCAAATTTAGGTTAATCTTCGTTTTTTACTTATTTAATGTAGCGCTCTTTATTCACTTTCTTATCTTACGTATTCGTTTCATTAATTTGATGCTAATTCATTTTCTACTTCGTTTTTTGCTTACTCTATGTCGCGCTGTTTATTCACTTTCGTATCTTACGATTTCGTTTTTTTAATTTGAGGCTATTTCAGTTTTAACTTCGTTTTTTACTTATTTCATGTAGCGCTGTTAATTAACTTTCAAAAAATTGCGTATTCGTATCATTAATTTGACGCTAATTCAGTTTCAACTTCGTTTTTTCCATATTTTATGTAGCGCTGTTTATTAACTTTCCTATCTTACGTATTCATTTCATTAATTTGAGGCTAATTTGCTTTCATCGTCGTTTTTTACTTATTTTATATAGAGATGTTTATTCAGTTTTCTATCTTACGTATTCGTTTCATTAATTTAAGGCTAATTCAGTTTCAATTTCGTTTTTTACTTATTTTATGTAGCGCTCTTTATTCACTTCCTTATCTTACGTATTCGTTTCATTAATTTGAGGCTAATTCAGTTTCAACATTGTTTTTTACTTGTTTTATGTAGCGCTCTTTTTTAACTTTCCTATCTTAGGTATTCGTTTCTTTAATTTGAGGCTAGTTCAGTGTCAACTTCTTTTTCTACTTATTTCATATAGAGCTGTTTATTCACTTTCATATCTTACGTATTGCTTTCATTAATTTGGGCTAATTCAGTTTGAACGTCGTTGTTTACTTATTTAATATAGCGCTCTTTATTAACTTTCCTATCTTTTGTATTCATTTCATTAATTTGTGGCTAATTAAGTTTCAACTTCTTTTTCTACTTATTTTATGTAGCGCTGTTTATTAACTTTCCTATCTTTCGTATTCGTTTCATTATTTTGAGTCTAATTCAGTATCTACTTCGTTTTTTACTTATTTTATGTAACGCTGTTTATTAACTTTCCTATCTTACGTATTCCTTTCATATATTGAGGCTAATTCTGTTTAACTTCGTTTTTTACTTATTTATTGTAGCGCTCTTTATTAACTTTCCTATCTTATGTATACGTTTCATTAATTTGATGCTAATTCTGTTGAAACCTCGTTTTTTACTTATTATATGCATCGCTGTTTATTCACCTTCCTATCTTACGTATTCGTTTCATTAATTTGAGGCTAATTCAGTTTGAACTTCGTTTTTTGCTAATTGTATGACGCGCTGTTTATTAACTTTTGTATCTAACATATTAGTTTCTTTAATGTGAGTCCGTTTCAGTTACGGCTACGTTTTTTGCGTATTATTTGCCGCGCTGTTTATTCACATTCGTGTCTTACGTTTTAGTTTCTTTAATTTGAGTCTAATTCAGTTTCAAATTTGTTTTTTTATTATATGTCGCGCTGTTTATTCACTTTCGTATCTTACGTTTTCGTTTCTTTAATTTGAGGCTAATTCAAATTCAACTTCGTTTTATAATTATTTTATGTAGCGCTGTTTATACACTTTTCTGTCTTACGTATTCGTTTCAATAATTTGAGGCTAATTCAGTTTCAACTTCGTTTTTTACTTATTTTATATAGAGCTGTTTATTCACATTCCTATCCAACGTATTCGTTTCATTAATTTGAGGCTAATTCAGTATCAACCTCGTTTTTTACTTATTTTTTTTAGCGCTGATTATTCAGTTTCCTATCTTGCGTTTTCGTTTCATTAATTTGACGTTAATTCAGTTTCAACTTTGCTTTTTACTTATTTTATGTAGCGCTGTTTATTAACTTTCCTATCTTAAGTATACCTGTCATAAATTTGATGCTAATTCAGTTTTAACTTCGTTTTTTACATATTTTATGGAACGCGGTTTACTAATTTTCCTATCTTACGTATTCGTTTCATTAATTTGAGTCTAATTCAGTATCAACTTCGTTCCTTACTTATATTATGTAACGCTGTTTTTTATCTTTACTGTCTTACGTATTCGTTTCGTTAATTTGAGAGTAATTCAGTTTCAACTTCGTTTTTTACTTACTTTTTGTAGCGCTGATGATTAACTTTCCTATCTTACGTATTCGTTTCGTTAATTTGAGGCTAATTCAGTTTCAACTTCATTTTTTCCTTATTTTATATAGCGCTGTTTATTCACTTTTCTGTCATATGTATTCGTTTCAATAATTTGAGGCTAATTCTTTTCCATCTTCGTTTTTTACTTCTTCTATGTAGAGCTGTTTATTCACTCTCCTATATTATGTATTCGTTTCGTTAATTTGAAGCTAATTCAGTGCAAGTTCGTTGTTTACTTGTTTATGTAGCGCTGGTTATTCACTTTTCTATCTTACGTATTCGCTTCGTTAATTTGAGCGTAATTCAGTTTCAATTCGTTTTTTACTTATTTTATGTAGCGCTGTTTATTAACTTTCCTATCTTACGTATTCGTTTCATTAATTTGAGGCTAATTCAGTTTGAACTTCGTTTTTTGCTAATTGTATGACGCGCTGTTTATTAACTTTTGTATCTAACATATTAGTTTCTTTAATGTGAGTCCGTTTCAGTTACGGCTACGTTTTTTGCGTATTATTTGCCGCGCTGTTTATTCACATTCGTGTCTTACGTTTTAGTTTCTTTAATTTGAGTCTAATTCAGTTTCAAATTTGTTTTTTTATTATATGTCGCGCTGTTTATTCACTTTCGTATCTTACGTTTTCGTTTCTTTAATTTGAGGCTAATTCAAATTCAACTTCGTTTCATAATTATTTTATGTAGCGCTGTTTATACACTTTTCTGTCTTACGTATTCGTTTCAATAATTTGAGGCTAATTCAGTTTCAACTTCGTTTTTTACTTATTTTATATAGAGCTGTTTATTCACATTCTTATCCAACGTATTCGTTTCATTAATTTGAGGCTAATTCAGTATCAACCTCGTTTTTTACTTATTTTTTTTAGCGCTGATTATTCAGTTTCCTATCTTGCGTTTTCGTTTCATTAATTTGACGTTAATTCAGTTTCAACTTTGCTTTTTACTTATTTTATGTAGCGCTGTTTATTAACTTTCCTATCTTAAGTATACCTGTCATAAATTTGATGCTAATTCAGTTTTAACTTCGTTTTTTACATATTTTATGGAACGCGGTTTACTAATTTTCCTATCTTACGTATTCGTTTCATTAATTTGAGTCTAATTCAGTATCAACTTCGTTCCTTACTTATATTATGTAACGCTGTTTTTTATCTTTACTGTCTTACGTATTCGTTTCGTTAATTTGAGAGTAATTCAGTTTCAACTTCGTTTTTTACTTACTTTTTGTAGCGCTGATGATTAACTTTCCTATCTTACGTATTCGTTTCGTTAATTTGAGGCTAATTCAGTTTCAACTTCATTTTTTCCTTATTTTATATAGCGCTGTTTATTCACTTTTCTGTCATATGTATTCGTTTCAATAATTTGAGGCTAATTCTTTTCCATCTTCGTTTTTTACTTCTTCTATGTAGAGCTGTTTATTCACTCTCCTATATTATGTATTCGTTTCGTTAATTTGAAGCTAATTCAGTGCAAGTTCGTTGTTTACTTGTTTATGTAGCGCTGGTTATTCACTTTTCTATCTTACGTATTCGCTTCGTTAATTTGAGCGTAATTCAGTTTCAATTCGTTTTTTACTTATTTTATGTAGCGCTGTTTATTAACTTTCCTATCTTACGTTTTCGTTTCATTAATTTTAGGCTAATTCAGGTCAATCATCGTTTTTTACTTATTTTATGTAGAGCTGTTTATTCACTTTCTTATCTTACGTATTCGTTTCATTAATTTGTGGCTAATTCAGTTTCAACTTTGTTTTTTACTTATTTAATGTAGCGCTCTTTATTAACTTACCTATCTTATGTATTCGTTTCATTAATTTCAGGTTAATTCATTTTCTTCTTTGTTTTCTACTTATTTTATGTAGCGCTGTTTATTAACTTTCCCATATTTCGTATTCGTTTCATTTATTTGAGTATAATTCATTATCAACTTCGTTTTATACTTATTTTATGTAAGGCTGTTTTTTAACTTTCCTATCTTTCGTATTCGTTTCATTAATGTGAGGGTAATTCAATTTCAATTTCGTTTTTGCTTATTATATGCAGCGCTCTTTATTATGTTTCCTATCTCACGTATTCGTTTCATTAATTTGAGGCTAATTAGGTTTCAACTTTTTTTTTACTTGTTTTATGTAGCGCTGTTTATTAATTTTCCTATCTTACGTATTCCTTTCATAAATTTGTGCCTAATTCAGTTTTAACTTCGTTTTTTACTTATTTAACGTAGCGCTCATTATTAACATTCTATCTTATGTATTCGTTTCATTAATTTGTGGTTAATCAGTTTCAACTTCTTTTTCTACATATTTTATGTAGCGCTGTTTATTAACTTTCTTATCTTACGTATTCGTTTCATTAATTTGTGTCTAATTCAATATCAACTTCGTTTTTTACTTATTTTATATAAGGCTGTTTTTTAACTTTCCTATCTTTCGTATTCGTTTCATTAATTAGTGGCTAATTCAGTGTAGGCTTCGTTTTCTTCTTATTTTATGTAGCGCTGGTTATTCACTTTCCTATCTTACGTATTCCTTTCATTAATATGAGGCAAATTTAATTTCATCTTCGTTTTTTACTTATTTTATATAGAGCTGTTTATTCACTTTCTTATCTTACGTATTAGTTTCATTAATTTGACGCTAATTCAGTTTCATCTTCGTTCTTTACTGATTGTATGACGCGCTGTTTATTCACTTTCTTATCTTACGTTTTAGTTTCTTTAATTTGTGTAGAATTTAGTTTCATCTATGTTTTTTGCTTATTATATGTCGAGCTGTTTATTCACTTTCGTATCTTACATTTTAGTTTCTTTAATTTGAGTTTAATTCAGTTTCAACTTCGTTTTTTGCTTATTATATGTCGCACTGTTATTCAATTTCGTATATCACGTTTTCGTTTCTTTAATTTGATGCTAATTCTGTTTCAAGTTCGTTTTTTAAGTATTTCAAGTAGCGCTGTTTATTAACTTTCATATCCTAAGTATTCGTATCAATAATTTGAGACTAATTCAGTTTCAACTTCGTTTTTTACTTATTTTATGTAGAGCTGTATATTCACTTTCCTATCTTACGTATTCGTTTAATAATTTGAGGCTAATTCAGGTTTAACTTCGTTGTTTACTTATTTTATCTAGCGCTGTTTATTCACTTTCCTATCATACGAATTCATTTCATTAATTTGAGGCTAATTTGCTTTCATCTTCGTTTTTTACTTATTTTATGTAGAGCTGTGTATTCACTTTCCTGTCTTACGTTTTCGTTTCTTTAATTTGATGCTAATTCTGTTTCAAGATCGTTTTTTACATATTTCAAGTAGCGCTGTTTATTAACTTTCATATCCTAAGTATTCGTATCAATAATTTGAGGCTAATTCATTTTCAACTTCGTTTTTTACTTATTTTATGTAGCGTTGTTTAGTATCTTTCCTATCTTACGTATTCGTTTCATTAATTTGAGGCTAATTCAGTTTCAACCTCGTTTTTTACTTATTTTTTGTAGTGCTGATTATTCAGTTTCCTATCTTACGATTTCTTTTCATTAATTTGAGGTTAATTGAATTTCAACTTCGTTTTTTACTTAATATATGTAGCCCGACTTATTACCTTTACTATCCTACATATTCGTTTCATTAATTTGAGTCTAATACTGTATCAACTTCGTTTCTTACTTATATTATGTAACGCTGTTTTTTAACTTTACTGTCTTACGTATTCGTTTCGTCAATTAGAGGGAAATTTAGTTTCAACTTCGTTTTTAACTTACTTTTTGCAGTGCTGATGATTAACTTTCCTATCTTACGTATTCGTTCCGTTAATTTGAGGCTAATTCAGTTTCAACTTCATTTTTCCCTTATTTTATATAGCGGTGTTTATTCACTTTTCTGTCATATGTATTCGTTTCAATAATTTGAGGCTAATTCAGTTCCATCTTCGTTTTTTACTTATTCTATGTAGAGCTGTTTATTCACTCTCCTATATTATGTATTCGTTTCTTTAATTTGAAGCTAATTCAGTACAAGTTCGTTGTTTACTTGTTTATGTAGCGCTGGTTATTCACTTTCCTATCTTACGTATTCGTTTCGTTAATTTGGGGGTAATTCAGTTTAAATTTCGTTGTTTACTTATTTTATGTAGCGCTGTTTATTAACTTTCCTATCCTAGGTATTCGTTTCTTTTATTTGAGGCTAGTTCAGATTCAACTTCATTTTTTACTTATTTTATGTAGCGCTGTTTATTCACTTTTCTTTCTAACGTATTCGTTTCAATAATTTGAGGCGAATTCTGTATCAAGTTCGTTTTTTACTTATTTTATGTAGCGCTGTTTATTAACTTTCCTATCTTACGTATTTGTTTCATTAATTTGAGTCTAATTCAGTTTAAACTTCGTTTTTTACTTATTTTATGTAGCGCTGTTTATTAACTTTCCTATCTTAGGTATTCGTTTCTTTAATTTGAGGCTAGATCAGTTTCAACTTCGTTTTCTACTTATTTCATATAGAGCTGTTTTTTCACTTTCCTATCTTACGTATTCGTTTCATTAATTTGTGGTAAATTCAGGTTAATCTTCGTTTTTTACTTATTTAATGTAGCGCTCTTTATTCACTTTCCTATCTTACGTATTCGTTTCATTAATTTGAGGCTAAGTCAGTTTCAGATTTGTTTTTACTTGTTTTATGAAGCGCTGTTTATTAATTTTCCTATCTTACGTATTCCTTTCATAAATTTGAGCCTAATTCAGATTTAACTTCGTTTTTTACATATTTAACGTAGCGCTCATTATTAACTTTCTATCTTATGTATTCGTTTAATTAATTTGTGGTTAATCAGTTTCAACTTCTTTTTCTACATATTTTATGTAGCGCTGTTTATTAACTTTCCTATCTTACGTATTCGTTTAATTAATTTGTGTCTAATTCAATATCAACTTCTTTTTTCACTTATATTATGTTACGCTGTTTTTTAACTTAATCATCTTACGTATTCGTTTCGTTAATTTAATGGTAATTCAGTTTCAACTTCGCTTTCACTTATTTTATAGAGCTGTTTATTCACTTTCCTTTCTTACGTATTCGTTTCATTAATTTGAGGCTAATACAGGTAAATCACCGTTTTTTCCTTATTTTATGTAGAGCTGTTTATTCACTTTCTTATCTTACGTATGCTTTTCCATAATTTGACGCTAATTCAGTTTCGTCTTCGTGTTTTACTTATTTTATATAGCGCTGTTTATTCACTTTTCTGTCTTACGTATTCGTTTCAATAATTTGAGGCTAATTCGGTTTCAACTCTGTGATTTAATTGTTTTTTGTAGCGCTGTTTATTAATTTTCCTATCTTACGAATTCCTTTCATTAATTTGATGCAAATTCAAATTTAACTTCGTTTTTAACTTTTTTAATGGAGCGCTCTTTATTAACTTTACTATCTTATGTATTAGTTTCATTAATTTGCGGCTAATTCAGTTTCAAATTCGTTTTCTACATTTTTTATGTAGCGCTGTTTATTTACTTTCCTATCTTACGTATTCGTTTCGTTAATTTTCGGGTAATTCAGTCTAAACTTCGTTGTTTAGTTATTTTATGTAGCGCTGTTTATTAACTTTCCAATCTTAGGTATTCGTTACTTTTATTTGAGGCTAGTTCAGTTTCAACTTCGTTTTCTACATATTTTATACAGAGATGTTTATTCGCTTTCCTATCTTACGTATTCGTTTCATTAATTTGAGGCCAATTCAGGTTAATCTTCGTTTTGTATTTATTTTATGTAGAGCTGTTTATTCACTTTCCTATCTTACGTATTCGTTTCATTAATTTGACGCTAATCCTGTTCAGGTTCGTTTTTCACTTATTTTATGTAGCGCTGTTTATTAACTTTCCTATCTTACGTATTTGTTTCATTAATTTAAGGCTAATTCAGGTTAATCTTCGTTTTTTACTTATTTAACGTAGAGCTCTTTATTCACTTTCTTATCTTACGTATTCGTTTCATTAATTTGAGGTTAATTCAGTTTCACCTTTTTTTATACTTGTTTTATGTAGCGCTGTTTATTAATTTTCCTATCTTACGTATTCCTTACATTAATTTGTGGCTAAATCAGTTTCAACTTCTTTTTCTACTTATTTTATGTAGCGCTGTTTATTAACTTTCCTATCTTACGTATTCGTATCGTTAATTTGCGGGTAATTCAGATTAAACTTCGTTTTTAACTTATTTTATGTATCGCTGTTTATTCACTTTCGTATCTTACGATTTCGTTTCTTTAATTTGAGGCTATTTCAGTTTCAACTTCGTTTTATACTTGTTTCATGTAGCGCTGTTAATTAACTTTCATATCCTGCGTATTCGTATCATTAATTTGACGATAATTCAGTTTCAACTTCGTCTTTTACGTATTTTATGTAGCGCTGTTTATTAACTTTTCTATCGTACGTATTCGTTTCATTAATTTGAGGTTAATTCAGTTTCAACTTCGTTTTTTACTTATTTTATGTAGCGCTGTTTATTAACTTTCGTATCTTACGTATTCGTTTAATTAATTTGAGTCTAATTCAGTTTTATCTTCATTTTTTACTAATTTTATGTAGTGCTGTTTATTCACTTTCCTATCTTACGTATTCGTTCCTTTAATTTGAGGTTAGTTCAGTTTCAGTTTCGTTTTCTACTCATTTTATGTAGCGCTGTTTATTAACTTCATTATCTTACGTATTCGTTTCATTAATTTTAGGCTGAGTATTAACTTCGATTTTTACTTATTATATGTAGCGCTGTTTATTAACTTTCCTATCTTACATATTCATTTCATTAATTTGAAAATAATTTGCTTTCATCGTCGTTTTTTACTTATTTTATATAGAGATGTTTATTCACTTTTCTATCTTACGTATTCGTTACATTAATTTGAGGCTAATTCAGTTTCAACTTCGTTTTTTACTTATTTTATGTACTAGTTTCATTAATTTGTGCTAATTCAGTTTCAACTTCGTTTTCTACTTATTATATGTAGCGCTGTTTATTTACTTTCCTATCTTACGTATTCGGTTCGTTAATTTGCGGGTAATTCAGTCTAAACTTCGTTGTTTACTTATTTTATGTAGCGCTGTTTACTTTCCAATCTTAGGTATTCGTATCTTTTATTTGAGGCTAGTTCAGTTTCAACTTCGTTTTCTACGTATTTTATATAGAGTTGTTTATTCGCTTTCCTATCTTACGTATTCGTTTCATTAATTTGAGGCCAATTCAGGTTAATCTTCGTTTTATATTTATTTTATGTAGAGCTGTTTATTCACTTTCCTATCTTACGTATTTGTTTCATTAATTTGAAGCTAATTCTGTTCAAGTTCGTTTTTAACTTATTTTATGAAGCGCTGTTTATTAACTTTCCTATCTTACGTATTTGTTTCATTAATTTAAGGCTAATTCAGGTTAATCTTCGTTTTTTACTTATTTAATGTAGCGCTCTTTATTCACTTTATTATCTTACGTATTCGTTTCATTAATTTGAGGTTAATTCAGTTTCACCTTTTTTTACTTGTTTTATGTAGCGCTGCTTATGAATTTTCCTATCTTACGTATTCCTTTCATTAATTTGTGGCTAATTCAGTTTCAACTTCTTTTTCTACATATTTTATGTAGCGCTGTTTATTAACTTTCCTATCTTTCGTATTCGTTTCATTAATTTGAATCTAATTCAGTATCTACTTCGTTCTTTACTTATTTTATATAACGCTGTTTATTAACCTTCCTATCTTAGGTTTTCGTTTCTTTTATTTGAGGATAGTTCAGTTTGAACTTCGTTTTCTACTTATTTCATATAGAGCTGTTTTTTCACTTTCCTATCTTACGTTTTCGTTTCATTAATTTGAGGCTAATTCAGGTTAATCTTCGTTTATTACTTATTTAATGTAGCGCTCTTTATTCACTTTCCTATCTTATGTATTCTTTTCATTAATTTGAGGCTAAGTCAGTTTCAACTTTTTTTTTACTTGTTTTATGTAGCGCTGTTTATTAATTTTCCTATCTTACGTATTCGTTTCATAATTTTGGGGCTAATTCAGTTTCAACTTCGTTTTATACTTATTTTATGTAGCTCTGTTTATTAACTTTACTATCTTACGTATTCGTATCGTTAATTTGCGTGTAATTCAGATTAAACTTCGTTTTTTACTTATTTTATGTAGCGCTGTTTATTAACTTTCCTATCTTAGGGATTCGTTTCTTTAATTTGACGCTAATTCAACTTCAACTTCGTTTTTTACTTATTTTATGTAGCGCAGTTTATTCAATTTTCTGTCTTACGTATTCGTTTCAATAATTTGAGGCTAATTCAGTTTCAACTTCGTTTTTTACTTATTTTATGTAGCGCTGTTTATTAACTTTCCTATCTTACGTATTCGTTTCATTAATTGAGGTTAATTCAGTTTCAACTTCGTTTTTTACTTATTTTTTGTAGCGCTGTTTATTAACTTTACTATCCTAATTATTCGATTCAATAATTTGAGGTTAATTAAGTTTCAACATTGTTTTGTACTTATTTTATGTAGCGCTGTTTATTAACTTTCGTATCTTACGTATTCGTTTAATAAGTTTGTGTCTAATTCAGTTTTAACTTCGTTTTTACTAATTTTATGTAGTGCTGTTTATTAACTTTCCTATCTTACGTATTCGTTCCTTTAATTTGAGGTTAGTTCAGTTTCAGCTTCGTTTTTTACTTATTTTATGTAGCGCTGTTTATTCACTTTCTGTCTTATGTATTCGTTTTAATAATGTGTGGCTAATTCAGTTTCAACTTCGTTTTTTACTTATTATATGAAGCGATGTTTATTATCTTCCCTATCTTATGTATTCGTTTCGTTAATTTGAGGCTAATGCAGTTTCAACTTCGCAGTTTGCTTATTTTATGTAGCGCTGGTTTTTCACTATCCTATCTTACGTATTCGTTTCACTAATTTGTCTCTAATTTAATTTCATCTTCGTTTTTTACTTATTTTATATAAAGCTGTTTATTCACTTTCCTATCTTACGTATTGGTTTCATTAATTTGAGTCTAATATAGGTAAATCACCGTTTTTTACTTATTTTTTGTAGAGCTGTTTATTCACTTTCTTATCTTACGTATACGTTTCGATAATTTGACGCTAATTCAGTTTCATCTTCGTTTTATACTTATTTTATGTAGCGCTGTTTATTCACTTTTCTGTCTTAGGTATTCGTTGCAATAATTTGAGGCTAATTCAGTTTCAAGTTTGTTTTTTACTTATTTTATGTAGCGCTGTTTATTAACTTTCTATCTTACGTATTCGTTTCATTACTTTGAGGTTAATTCGGTTTCAACTCCTTTTTTTACTTATTTAATGTAGCGTTCTTTATTAACTTTCCTATCTTATGTATTCGTTTCATTAATTTGTGGCTAATTCAATTTCAACTTCGTTTTATACTTAATTTATGTAGCGCTGTTTATTAACTTTCCTAACTTATGTATTTGTTTCATTAATTTGAGGCTAATTCAGTTTTAACTTCGCTGTTTACTTATTTAATATAGCGCTCTTTATTATCTTTCCTATCTTAGGTATTCGTTTCTTTAATTTGAGGCTAGTTCAGTGTCAACTTCGTTTTCTACTTATTTCATATAGAGCTGTTTATTCACTTTCCTATCTTACGTATTCGTTTCATTAATTTATGTCTAATTCAGGTTAATCTTCGTTTTTTAACTTATTTAATGTAGCGCTCTTTAGTCACTTTCTTATCTTACGTATTCGTTTCATTAATTTTAGGATAACTCAGTTTCAACTTTGTTCTTTACTTGTTTTATGTAGCGCTGTTTATTAATTTTCCTATGTTTCGTATTCCTTTCATTAATTTGAGGCTAATTCAGTTTTAACTTCGTTGTTTACTTATTTAATATAGCGCTGATTATTCAGTTTCCTATCTTACGTTTTCGTTTCATTAATTTGAGGTTAATTGAGATTCAATTTCGTTTTTTACTTAATATATGTAGGCCTACTTATTAACTTTACTATCCTACATATTCGTTTCATTAATTTGAGGGCAATTCAGTACCTACTTCGTTTTCTACTTATTTTATGTAACGCTGTTTATTAACTTTCCTATCTTAGGTATGCGTTTCTTTTATTTGAGGCTAGTTCTGTTTCAACTTCGTTTTCTACTTATTTCATATAGAGCTGTTTATTCACTTTCCTATCTTACGTATTCGTTTCATTAATTTGAGGCTAATTCAGGTTAATCTTCGATTTTTATTTATTTAATGTAGCGCTCCTTATTCACTTTCCTATCTTACGTATTCGTTTCATTAATTTGAGGCTAATTCAGTTTCAACTTTGTTTTTTACTTGTTTTATGTAGCGCTGTTTATTAACTTTCCTATCTTACTTATTCCTTTCATAAATTTGAGGCTAATTCAATTTTAACTTCGTTTTTTACTTATTATATGTAGCGCTGTGTATTAATTTTCCTATCTTACGTATTCGTTTCATTATTTTGAGTCTATTTCAGTATCAACTTCTTTTTTACTTATATTACGTAACGCTGTCTTTTAACTTTACTATCTTACGTATTCGTTTCGTTAATTTGAGGGAAATTCAGTTTCAATTCGTTTTTTACTTATTTTATGTAGCGCTGTATATTAACTTTCCTATCTTACGTATTCGTTTCTTTAATTTGAGGCTAATTCAGTTTCAACTTCGTTTTTTACTTATTTAATATAGCGCTGTTTATAAACTTTCCTATCTTACGTATTCCTTTCATAAATTTGAGGCTAATTCAGTTTTAACTTCGTTTTTTACATATATTATGGAACGCGGTTTATTAATTTTCCTATCTTACGTATTCGTTTCATTAATTTGAGTCTAATTCAGTATCAACTTCGTTTCTTAATTAAATATGTAACGCTGTTTTTTAACTTAACTGTCTTACGTATTTGTTTCGTTAATTTGAGGGCAATTCAGTTTCAACATCGTTGTTTACTTATTTTATCTAGCGCTGTTTATTCACTTTCCTATCTTACGTATTCATTTCATTAATTTGAGGCGAATTTGCTTTCATCTTCGTTTTTTACTTATTTTATATAGAGCTGTTTATTCACTTTCCTATCTTACGAATTCGTTTCATTAATTTGAGGCTAATTCATTTTCTTCTTTGTTTTTTACTTATTTTATGTAGAGCTGTGTATTCACTTTTCTGTCTTACGTATTCGTTTAAATAATTTGAGGCTAATTCAGTTTCAACTTCGTTTTTTACTTATTTTATGTAGCGCTGTTTATTAACTTTCCTATCTTACGTATTCGTATCATTAATTTGATTCTAATGCAGTTTCAACGTCGTTTTTTACTTATTTAATGTAGCGCTCTTTATTCACATTCCTATCTTAAGTATTCGTTTCATTAATTTGAGGCTAATTCAGTTCAACTTTGTTTTTTACTTGTTTTATGTAGCGCTGTTTATTGATTTTCCTATCTTTCGTATTCGTTTCATTAATTTGAGTCTAATTCAGTATCAACATGGTTTTTTACTTATTTTATGTAAGGCTTTTTTTAACTTTCCTATCTTTCGTATTCGTTCCATTAATGTGAGGCTAATTTAGTTTCAATTTCGTTTTTTATTATTATATGCAGAGCTGTTTGTAATCTTTCCTATCTTACGTATTCGTTTCATTAATTTGAGGCTAATTAAGTTTCAAATTCGTTTATTACCTGTTTTATGTAGCGCTGTTTCTTCATTTTCCTATCTTAAGTATTCCTTTCATTAATTTGAATCTAATTCAGTTTTATCTTCGTTTTTTCTTATTTAATGTAGCGCTTATTATTAACTTTCTATCTTATGTATTCGTTTCATTAATTTGTGGCTAATCAGTTTCAACGTCTTTTTGTAATTATTTTATGTAGCGCTCTTTTATTAACTTTCCTATCATACGTATTCGTTTAATTAATTTGTGGCTAATTCAGTACCACTTCGTTTTTTACTTATTTTATGTAACGCTGTTTTTTAACTTTCCTATCTTTCGTATTCGTTTCATTAATGTGAGGCTAATTCAGTTTCAATTTCGTTTTTTACTTATTATATGCAGCGATGTTTATTATCTTTCCTATCTTATGTATTCGTTTCATTAATTTGTGGCTAATTCAGTTTCAACTTCGTTTTCTACTTATTTTATGTAGCGCTGTTTATTAACTTTACTATCATACGTATTCGTTTTATTAATTTGAGGCTAATTCTGTTTCTTCTTCGTTTTTTACTTATTTTATGTAGCGCTGTTTATTAACTATACTATCTTACGTATTCGTTTCGGTAATTTGAGTATAAGTCAGTTTAAACTTCGTTTTTTTCTTATTTTATGTTGCGCTGTTTATTAACTATCCTAACTTAGGTATTCGTTTCCTTAATATGAGACTAGTTTAGTTTCAACTTCGTTTTCTACTTATTTTATAGAAAGCTGTTTATTCACATTCCTAACTTACATTTCGTTTCATTAATTTGAGGTTAATTCAGTTTCAACTACGTTTTTTACTTATTTTATGTAGCGCTGTTTATTAACTTTACAGTCGTACATATTCGTTTTATTAATTCGAGGGCAATTCAGTTTCAACTTTGTTTTTTACTTCTTTTATGTAGCGCTGTTTATTATCTTTCCTATCTTACGTATTCGTTTCTTTAATTTGAGTCTAATTCAGTATCAAATTCGTTTTTTACTTATTTTATATAACGCTGTTTTTTAACTTTCCTATCTTTCGTATTCATTTAATTAATGTGAGGCTAATTCAGTTTCAACTTTTTTTTTGTTAATTATATGCAGCGCTGTTTATTAACTATCTTATCTTAGGTATTCGTTTCTTTATTTTGAGGCTAGTTCAGCTTCAACTTCGTTTTTTATTTATTTTATGTAGAGCTGTTTATTAACTTTACTATCTTACGTATTCGATTCATTAATTTGGTGCTAATTCAATTTCACTTTTTTTTTACTTATTTTATGTAGCGCTGTTTATTAAATTTACTATCTTAAATACTCGTTTCGTATTTTGAGGGAAATTTAGTTTCAACGTCGTTTTTTAATTTTTTTATGTAGCGCTGTTTATTAACTTTCCTATCTTACATATTCGTTTCATTAATTTGAGTCTAATTCAGTATCAACTTCGTTTTTTACTTATACTATGTAACCCTGTTTTTTAACTTTACTATCTTACGTATACGTTTCGTTAATTTGAGGTTAATTCAGTTTCAACTTCGTTTTATACTTATTTTATGTAGAGCTGTTTTTTCACTTTCCTATCTTCCGTATTCGTTTCATTAATTTGAGACTAATTCAGATTCAACTTAATTTTTTACTTATTTTATGTAGCGCTGTTTATTCACCTTTCTGTCTTATGTATTCGGTTCAATAATTTGAGGCTAATTCAGTTTCAACTTCGTTTTTCACTTATTTTATGGAGCGCTGTTTATTCACTTTCCTATCTTATGTATTCGTTTCGTTAATTTTAGGCTAATTCAGCTTCAAATTCGTTGTATACTTGTTTCAGTAGCGCTGGTTATTCACTTTCCTATCTTACGTATTCGTTTCATTAATTTGAGGCTAATTTATTTTCATCTTCGTTTTTTAATTATTTTATATACAGCTGTTTATTCACTTTCCTATCTTACTTATTCGATTCATTAATTTGAGGCTAATTCAGTTTCAACGTCATTTTTTACTTATTTTATATAGTGCTGTTTATTTACTTTCCTATGTTACGTATTCGTATCATTAATTTGAGGCTAATTCAGATTTAACTTCGTTTTTTACTTATTTAATGTAGAGCTCTTTATTAACTTTCCTATCTTATGTATTCGTTTCATTAATTTGTGGCTAATTCTGTTTCAACTTCGTTTTCTACTTATTTTATATAGCGCTGTTTATTGACTTTCCTATCTTTCGTATTCGTTTCATTAATTTGTGTCTAATTCAGTATCAACATGGTTTTTTACTTATTTTATGTAAGGCTTTTTTTTAACATTCCTATATTTCGTATTCGTTTCATTAATGTGAGGATAATTCAGATTCAATTACGTTTTTTACTTATTATATGCAGCGCTGTTTATTATCTTTCATATCTTACGTATTCGTTTCATTAATTTGAGGCTAATTCAATTTTAACTTCGTGTTTTACTTATTTAATGTAGCGCTCATTATTAACTTTCTATCTTATGTATTCGTTTCATTAATTTGTGGCTAATCAGTTTCAACTTCTTTTTCTACTTACTTGATGTAGCGCTATTTTATTAACATTCCTATCATAGGTATTCGTTTCATTAATTGGTGGCTAATTCAGTATCACTTCGTTTTTTACTTATTTTATGTAACGCTGTTTTTTAACTTTCCTATCTTTCGTATTCGTTTCATTAATGTGAGGCTAATTAAATTTCAATTTCGTTTTTTACTTATAATATGCAGCGCTGTTTATTGTCATTCCTATCTTATGTATTCGTTTCATTAAATTGTGGCTAATTCAGTTTCAACTTCGTTTTCTACTTATTTTATGTAGCGCTGTTTATTAACTTTACTATCATACGTATTCGTTTCATTAATTTGAGGCTAATTCAGTTTCAACTTCGTTTTTTAATTATTTTATGTACCTCTGTTTATTAACTATACTATCTTACGTATTCGTTTCGTTAATTTGCGGGTAATTCATTTTAACTTCGTTTTTTACTTATTTTATGTGACACTGTTTATTAACTTTCCTATCCAGGGTATTCGTTTCATTAATTTGATGCTAGTTCAGTTTCAACTTCGTTTTCAACTTAATTTATAGAGAGAAGTTTATTCACTTTCCTATCTCAAGTATTCGTTTCAATAATTTGAGGCTAATTCAAGTTAATCTTCGTTTTTTACTTATTTTATGTAGAGCTGTTTATTCACTTTCTTATCCTACGTATTCGTTTCATTACTTTGACGCTAATTCAGTTTCAATTTAGTTTTTTACTTATTTTATGTAGCGCTGTTTATTCACTTTACTGTCTTACGTATTCGTTTCAATAATTTGAGGCTAATTTAGTTACAACTTCGTTTTTTCCTTAATTTATGTAGCGCTGTTTATTAACTTTCCTATCTTACGTATTCGTTTCGGTAATTTGAGACTAATTCAGGTTAAACTTCGCTTTTTACTAATTTTATGTAGCGCTGTTTATTAACTTTCCTATCTTAGGTATTCGTTTCTTTAATTTGATGCAAGTTCAGTTTCAACTTCTTTTTCTACTTATTTTATATAGAGCTGTTTATTCACTTTCCTATCTTACGTATTCGTTTCATTAATGTGAGGCTAATTCAGTTTCAATTTCGTTTTTTACTTATTATATGCAGCGCTGTTTATTATCTTTCCTATCTTACGTATTCGTTTCTTTAATTTGATGCTACATCAGATTCAACTTCGTTTTTTTCTTATTTTATGTAGCGCTGTCAATTTACTTTCATATCCTGCGTATTCGTATCATTAATTTGACACTAATTCAGTTTCAACTTCGTTTTTTACTTATTTTATGTAGCGCCGTTTATTAACTTTCCTATCTTACGTATTCGTTTCATTAATTTGAGGTTAATTCAGTTTCAACTTCGTTTTTTACTTATTTTATGTAGCACTGTTTATTAACATTACTATCCTACATATTCGTTTCAGTAACATGAGGGCAATCCAGTTTCAACTTTGTTTTGTACTTATTTTATGTAGCGCTGTTTATTAACTTTCCTATCTTACGTATTCGTTTAATTAATTTAGTCTAATTCAGTTTTAACTTCGTTTTTCACTTATTATATGTAGCGCGGTTTATTAACTTTCCTATCATACGTATTCGTGTCAATAATTTGAGTCTAATTCAGTATCAACTTCGTTTTTTACTTATCTTATGTAACCCTGTTTTTTAACTTTAATATCTTACGTATTCGTTTCGTTAATTTGAAGGTAATTCAGTTTCAACTTCGTCTTTTGCTTATTTAATGTAACGCTGTTTATTATCTTTCCTATCTTACGCATTCGTTTAATTAATTTAGTCTACTTCAGTTTTAACTTCGTTTTTCACTTATTATATGTAGCGCGGTTTATTAACTTTCCTATCATACGTATTCGTGTCAATAATTTGAGTCTAATTCAGTATCAACTTCGTTTTTTACTTATCTTATGTAACCCTGTTTTTTAACTTTAGTATCTTACGTATTCGTTTCGTTAATTTGAGGGTAATTCAGTTTCAACTTCGTTTTATACTTATTTTATATAGAGATGTTTATTAACTTTCCTATCTTAGGTATTCGTTTCGTTAATTTGAGTCCAATTCAGCTTCAACTACGTTTTTTGCATATTATATGTCGCGCTGTTTATTCACTTTCGTATCTTACGGTTTAGTTTCTTTAATTTGAGTCCAATTCAGTTTCAACTTCGTTTTTTGCTTACTATATACCGCGCTGTTTATTCACTTTCGTATCTTACGATTTCGTTTCTTTAATTTGGGGCTATTTCAGTTTCAACTTCGTTTTTTACTTATTTCATGTAGCGCTGTTAATTAACTTTCATATCCTGCGTATTCGTATCATTAATTTGACGCTAATTCAGTTTCAACTTCGTTTTTTACTTATTTTATGTAGCGCTGTTTATTAACTTTAGTATCTTACGTATTCGTTTCATTAATTTGAGGTTAATTCAATTTCAACGTCGTTTTTTACTTATTTTTTGTAACGCTGTTCATTAACTTTACTATCCTGCATATTCGTTTCAATAATTTGCGGGCGATAAATGTTTCAACTTTGTTTTGTACTTATTTTATGTAGCGCTGTTTATTAACTTTCGTATCTTACGTATTCGTTTAATTAATTTGAGTCTAATTCAGTCTTAACTTCGTTCTTTACTAATTTTATGTAGCGCTGTTTATTCACTTTCCTATCTTACGTATTCGTTTCATTAATTTGAGGGTAATTCAATTTCAACTTAATTTTTTACATATTTTATGTAGCGTTGTTTATTCACTTTTCTGTCTTATGTATTCGGTTCAATAATTTGAGGCTATTCAGTTTCAACATCGTTTTTCACTTTTTTTATGTAGCGCTGTTTATTCACTTTCCTATCTTATGTATTCGTTTCGTTAATTTGAGGCTAATTCAGCTTCAACTTCGTTGTTTACTTGTTTCAGTAGCGCTGGTTATTCATTTTTCATATCTTACGTATTCGTTTCGTTAATTTGAGGCTAATTCAGGTTAATCTTCGTTTTTTACTTATTTTATGTAGAGCAGTTTATTCACCTTCTTATCTTACGTATTCGTTTCATTAATTTGACGGTAATTCGGTTTCATCTTCGTTCTTTACTTTTTTTATGTTGCGCTGTTTATTCACTTTTCTGTCTTACGTATTCGTTTCAATAATTTTAGGCTAATTCAGTTTCTACTTCGCTTTTTACTTATATTATGTAGTGCTGTTTATTTACTTTCCTATGTTACGTATTCGTATCATTAATTTGAGGCTTATTCATTTTTAACATCGTTTTTTACTTATTTAATATAGCGCTCATTATTAACTTTCTATCTTATGTATTCGTTTCGTTAATTTGTGGCTAATCAGTTTCAACATCTTTTTCTACTTATTTTATGTAGCGCTTTTTTATTAACTTTCCTATCATACGTATTCGTTTCATTAATTTGTGGCTAATTCAGTATCACTTCGTTTTTTACTTATTTTATGTAGCGCTGTTAATTAAGAATACTATCTAACGTATTCGTTTCGTTAGTTTGCGGGTAATTCATAATAACTTCGCTTTATAATTATTTTATGTGGCGCTGTTTATTAACTTTCCTATCTTATGTATTCGTTTCTTTAATTTGATGCTAGTTCAGTTTCAACTTCGTTTTCAACTTAATTTATAGAGAGATGTTTATTCACTTTCCTATCTCACGTATTCGTTTCATTAATTTGAGGCTAATTCAGGTTAATCTTCGTTTTTTACTTATTTTATGTAGAGCTGTTTATTCACTATCCTATCTTAAATATTCGTTTCATTACTTTGACGCTAATTCAGTTTCAATTTCGTTTTTTACTTATTCTATGTAGCGCTGTTTATTCACTTTACTATCTTACGTATTCGTATCAATAATTTGAGGCTATTTCAGTTTCAACTTCGTGTTTTACTTATTTTATGTAGCGCTGTTTATTAACTTTCCTATCTTACGTATTCGTTTCGGTAATTTACGACTAATTCAATTTAAACTACGTTTTTTACTTATTTTATGTAGCGCTGTTTATTAACTTTCCTATCTTAGGTACTCGTTTCTTTAATTTGAGGCTACTTCAGTTTCAACTTCGTTTTCTACTTATTTTATATAGGGCTGTTTATTCACTTTCCTATCTTACGTATTCGTTTCATTAATGTGAGGCTAATTCAGTTTCAATTTCGTTTTTTACTTATTATATGCAGCGCTGTTTATTAACTTTCCTATCTTACGTATTCGTTTCATTAATTTGAGGTTAATTCAGTTTCAATTTCGTTTTTTGCCTATTTTATGTAGCACTGTTTATTAACTTTACTATCCTACATATTCGTTTCAGTAATTTGAGGGCAATTCATTTTCAACTTTGTTTTGTACTTATTTTATGTAGCGCTGTTTATTAACTTTCCTATCTTACGTATTCTTTTAATTAATATAGTCTAATTCAATTTCAACTTTGTTTTTTACTTGTTTAATGTAGCGCTGTTGATTACTTTTCCTATCTTACGTATTCGTTTCATTAATTTGAGGCTAATTCAGTTTCAACTTCGTTTTATACTTATTTTATGTAGCTCTGTTTATTAACTTTACTATCTTACGTATTCGTTTTGTTAATTTCCGGGTAATTCAGTTTTAACTTCGTTTTTTACTCATTTTATGTAGCGCTGTTTATTAACTCTCCTATCTTATGTATTCGTTTCTTTAATTTGACGCTAATTCAGTTTCAACTTCGTTTTATACTTATTTTATGTAGCGCTGTTTATTCAATTTTCTTTCTTACGTATTCGTTTCAATAATTTGAGGTTAATTCTGTTTCAACTTCTTTTTTTACTTATTTTATGTAGCGCTGTTTATTAACTTTCCTATCTTACGTATTTGTTTCATTAATTTTACTCTAATTCAGTTTAAACTTCGTTTTTTACTTATTTTATGTAGCGCTGTTAATTAAATTTCCTATCATAGGTATTCGTTTCTTTAATTTGAGTGCAATTCAGTTTCAACTACGTTTTTTGCTTATTAAATGTCGCGCTGTTTATTCACTTTGGTATCTTACGTTTTAGTTTTTAAATTTGAGTCCAATTAAGTTTCAACTTCTTTTTTTTCTTACTATATATCGCGCTTTTTATTCACTTTCGTATCTTACGATTTCGTTTCTTTAATTTGAGGCTATTTCAGTTTCAAATTCGTTTTTTACTTATGTTATGTAGCGCTGTTTATTAACTTTCGTATCTTACGTATTCCTTTCATTAATTAGAGGTTAATTCAGTTTCAACTTCGTTTTTTATTTATTTTTTGTAGCGCTGTTTATTAACTTTACTATACTACATATTCGTTTCAATAATTTGAGGGCAATTAAGTTTCAACTTTGTTTTGTACTTATTTTATGTAGCCCTGTTTATTAACTTTATTATCTTACGTATTCTTTTCATTAATTGGAGGCTAATTTGCTTTCATCGTCGTTTTTTACTTATTTTATATAGAGATGTTTATTAACTTTTCTATCTTACGTATTCGTTTCATTAATTTGAGGCTAGTTCAGTTTCAACTACGTTTTTTTCTTATTATATTACGCGCTGTTTATTCACTTTCGTATCTTACGTTTTAGTTTCTTTAATTTGAGTCCAATTCAGTTTCAACTTCGTTTTTTGCTTACTATATATCGCGCTGTTTATTCACTTTCGTAACTTACGATTTCGTTTTTTTATTTGAGGCTATTTCAGATTCAACTTCGATTTTTACGTATTTCATGTAGCGCTGTTAATTAACTTTCATATCCTGCGTATTCGTATCATTAATTTGACGCTAATTCAGTTTCAACTTTGTATTTTACTTGTTTTATGTAGCGCTGTTGATTAATTTTCCTATCTTTCCTATTCCTTTCATTAATTTGAGGCTTATTTAGTTTTAAATACGTTTTTTACTTATTTATGTAACGCTCTTTATCAACTTTCTTATCTTATGTATTCGTTTCATTAATTTGTGGCTAATTGAGTTTCAACATCGTTTTCAACTTATTTTATGAAGCGCTGTTTATTAACTTTCCTATCTTTCGTATTCGTATCATTAATTTGAATCTAATTCAATATCAACTTCGTTTTTTACTTATTATATATAACGCTGTTTTTTAACTTTCCTATCTTTCGTATTCGTTTCATTAATGTGTGGCTTATTCAGTTTCAAATTCGTTTTTTATTTATTATATGCAGCGCTGTTTGTTATCTTTCCTTTCTTACGTATTCGTTTCGTTAATTTGCGGGTAATTCAGTTTAAAATTCGTTTTTTACTTATTTTATGTAGCGCTGTTTATTAACTTTCCTATCTTAGGTATTCGTTTCTTTAATTTGACGCTAATTCAGTTTCAACTTCGTTTTTTATTTATTTTATGTAGCGCTGTTTATTCAATTTACTGTCTTACGTTTTAGTGTCTTTAATTTGTGTCCAAATCAGTTTCAACTTCGTTTTTTGCTTACTATATGTCGCGCTGTCTATTCACTTTCGTATCTTACGATTTCGTTTCTTTAATTTGACGCTATTTCAGTTTCAACTTCGATTTTTACGTATTTCATATAGCGCTGTTAATTAACTTTCATATCCTGCGTATTCGTATCATTAATTTGACGCTAATTCAGTTTCAACTTCGTTTTTTACTTATTTTATGTAGCGCTGTTTATTAACTTTCCTATCTTACGTATTCGTTTCATTAATTTGAGGTTAATTGAGTTTCAACTTCGTTTTTTACTTATTTTTTGTAGCGCTGTTTATTTACTTTACTATCCTACATATTCGTTTCAATAATTTGAGGCAATTAATTTTCAAATTTGTTTTGCACTTATTTTATGTAGCGCTGTTTTTTAACTTTCGTATCTTACCTATTCGTTTCCTTAATTTGAGTGTAATTCAGTTTCAACTTCGTTTTTTAGTTATTTTATGTAGCGCTGTTTATTCACTTACCTATCCTATGTATTCGTTTCGTTAATTTGAGGCTAATTCAGCTTCAACTTCGTTGTTTACTTGTTTCAGTAGCGCTGGTTATTCATTTTTCCTATCTTACGTATTCGTTTCATTAATTTGAGGCTAATTTAATTTCATCTTTGTTTTTTACTTATTTTATATAGAGCTGTTTATTCACTTTCCTATCTTACGTATTCGATGCATTAATTTGAGGCTAATTCAGGTTAATCTTCGTTTTCTACTGATTTTATGTAGAGCTGTTTATTCACTTTATTGTCTTACGTATTCGTTTCAATAATTTGAGGCTATTTCAGTTTCTACTTCGTTTTTTACTTATTTTATGTAGCGCTGTTTATTAACTTTCCTATCTTACGTATTCGTTTCGGTAATTTGAGATTAATTCAGTTTAAACTTCGTTTTTTACTTATTTTATGTAGCGCTGTTTATTAACTTTCCCATCTTATATATTCGTTTCTTTAATTTGAGGCTAGTTCAATTTCAACTTCGTTTTCTACTTATTTTATATAGAGCTGTTTATTAACTTTCCTATCTTACGTATTCGTTTCGGTAATTTGAGATTAATTCAGTTTAAACTTCGTTTTTTACTTATTTAATGTAGCGCTGTTTATTATCTTTCCTATCTTACGTATTCGTTTGTTTAATTTGAGGCTATATCAGTTTCAACTTCGTTTTTTACTTATTTTATGTAGCGCTGTCAATTAACTTTCATATCCTGCGTATTCGTATCATTAATTTGACGCTAATTCAGTTTCAAATTCGTTTTTTACTTATTTTATGAAGCGCTGTTTATTAACTTTCCTATCTTACGTATTCGTTTCATTAATTTGATGTTAATTCAGTTTCAACTTCGTTTTTTACGTATTTTATGAAGCACTGTTTATTAACTTTACTATCCTACATATTCGTTTCAGTAATTTGAGGGCAATTCAGTATCAACTTTGTTTTGTACTTATTTTATGTAGCGCTGTTTATTAACTTTCCTATCTTACGTATTCGTTTCATTAATTTGAGGCTAATTCAGTTTCAACTTCGTTTTATACTTATTTTATGTAGCTCTGTTTATTAACTTTACTATCTTAAGTATTCGTTTTGTTAATTTGCGTGTAATTCAGTTTAAAATTCTTTTTTTACTCATTTTATGTAGCGCTGTTTATTAACTTTCCTATCTTAGGTATTCGTTTCTATAATTTGACGCTAATTCAATTTCAACTTCGTTTTTTACTTATTTCCTGTAGCGCTGTTAATTAACTTTCATATCCTGCGCATTCGTATCATTAATATGACGCTAATTCAGTTTCAACTTCGTTTTTTACTTATTTTATATAGCGCTGTTTATTAACTTTCCTATCTTACGTATTCGTTTCATTAATTTGAGGTTAATTCATTTTCAACTTCGTTTTTTACTTATTTTTTTTAGCGCTGTTTATTAACTTTACTATCCTACATATTAGTTTCAAAAATTTGAGGGCAATTAAGTTTCAACATTGTTTTGTACTTATTTTATATAGCGCTGTTTATTAACTTTCGTATCTTACGTATTAGTTCCTTTAATTTGAGGCTACTTCAATTTCAACTTCGTTTTCTACTCATTTTATGAAGCGCTGTTTATTAACTTTATTATCTTACGTATTCGTTTCATTAATTTGAGGCTAACTGTATTTTAACTTCGATTTTTACTTATTATATGTAGCGCTGTTTATTAACTTTCCTATCTTACGTATTCATTTCATTAATTTGAGGCTACTTTGCTTTCGTCGTCGTTTTTTACTTATTTTAAATAGAGATGTTTATTCACTTTTCTATCTTACGTATTCGTTTCATTAATTTGTGGCTAGTTCGGTTTCAACTTCGTTATCTACTTATTTTTTGTAGCGCTGTTGATTAACTTTATTATCTTACGTATTCGTTTCATTAATTTGAGGCTAACTCAGTTTTAACTTCTTTTTTTACTTATTATATATCGCGCTGTTTATTCACTTTTCTGTCTTATGTATTCGTTTTAATAATGTGAAGCTAATTCAGTTTCAACTTCGTTTTTTACTTATTATATGCATCGCTGTTTATCATCTTTCCTATATATTTTGTATTCGTTTCGTTAATTTGAGGCTAATTCTGTTACATCTTCTTTGTTTACTTTTTTTATGTAGCGCTGGTTTTTCACTATCCTATCTTACTAATTCGTTTCATTAATTTGTGGCTAATATAATTTCATCTTCGTTTTCTACATATTTTATATAGAGCTGTTTATTCACTTTCCTATCTTACGTATTCGTTTCAATAATTTGAGGCTAATACAGGTAAATCACCGTTTTTTACTTATTTTATGTAGAGCAGTTTATTCACTTTCTTATCTTACGTATTCATTTCATTAATTTGAGGCTACTTCAGTTTCAACTTTGTTTTTTATTTGTTTTATGTAGCGCTGTTGATTAATTTTCCTATCTTTCCTATTCCTTTCATTAATTTGAGGCTAATTTATTTTTAAATCTTTTTTTACTTATTTATATAACGCTCTTTATTTACTTTCCTATCTTATGTATTCGTTTCATTAATTTGAGGCTAATTCAGATTCAACTTCGTATTTTACTTATTTTATGTAGCGCTGTTTATTCACTTTTCTGTCTTATGTATTCGTTTTAATAATGTGAGGCTAATTCAGTTTCATCTTCGTGTTCTACTTATTTTATGTAGCGCTGTTTATTCACTTTTCTGTCTTACGAATTCGTTTCAATTATTTGAGGCTAATTCATTTTCAACTTCGTTTTTTACTTATTTTATGTAGCGCTGTTTATTAACTTTCCTATCTTCCGTATTCGTTTCAATAATTTGAGTCTAATCCAGTTTCAACTTTGTTTTTTACTTGTTTTATGTAGCGCTGTATTTTATCTTTCCTATCTTACGTATTCGTTTAATTAATTTGAAGCTATTTCAGTTTTAAATTCGTTATTTACTTATGTAATGTAGCGCACTTTATTAACTTTCCTATGTTATGTATTCGTATCATTAATTTGAGTCTAATTCAGTATCTACTTCGTTTTTTACTTATTTTATGTAAAGCTGTATTTTATCTTCGCTATCTATAGTATTCGTTTCATTAATGTGAGGCTAATTCAGTTTGAACATCGTTTTTTACTTATTATATGCAGGCTGTATATTATCTTTCCTATCTTATGTATTCGTTTCATTAATTTGAGGCTAACTCAGTTTCAACTTCGTTTTCTACTTATTTTATATAGCGCTGTTTATTAACTTTACTATCTTACGAATTCGTTTCATTATTTTGAGGCTAATTCAGTTTCAACTTCGTTTTTTAATTATTTTATGTAGCGCTGTTTATTAACTTTACTATCTTACGTATTCGTTTCGTTAATTTGCGGGTAATTCAGTTTCAACTTCGTTTTTTACTTATTTTATGTAGCGCTGTTTATTCACTTTCCTATCTTACGTATTCATTTCATGAATTTGAGGTTAATTTGCTTTCATCTTCGTTTTTTAATTATTTTATGTAGCGCTGTTATTTAACTTTCATATCCTGCGTATTTGTATCATTAATTTGACGCTAATTCAGTTTCAACATCGTTTGTTACTTAATTTATGTAGCGCTGATTATTCACATTCCTATCTTACGTATTCGTTTCATTAATTTGAGGCGATTTCAGTTTTATCTTCGTTTTTTACGTATTTTATATAGCGCTGTTTATTATCTTCCTATCTTACGTATTTGTTTAATTAATTTGAGTCTAAATCAGTTTAAACTTCGTTTTTTACTTATTTTATGTAGCGCTGTTTATTAACTTTCCTATCTTAGATATTCGTTTCTTTAATTTGAGGCTAGTTCAGTTTCAACTTCGTTTTCTACTTATTTAATATAGAGCTGTTTATTCACTTTCCTATCTTACATATTCGTTTCATTATTTTGAGGCTAATTCTGGTTAATCATCTTTTTTTACTTATTTTATGTAGCGCTGCTTATTCAATTTTCCGTCTTACGTATTCGATTTTTTAATTTGAGGCTATATCAGTTTCAACTTCGTTTCTTACTTATTTTATGTAGCGCTGTTAATTAACTTTCATATCCTGCGTATTCGTATCATTAACTTGACGCTAATTCAGTTTCAACTTCGTTTTTTACTTATTTTATGTAGCGCTGTTCATTAACTTTCCTATCTTACGTATTCGTTTCATTAATTTGAGGTTAATTCAGTTTCAACTTCGTTTTTTACTTATTTTTTGTAGCGCTGTTCATTAACTTTACTATCCTACATATTCGTTTCGAAAATTGAGGGAAATTAAGTTTCAAATTTGTTTTGTACTTATTTTATGTAGCACTGTTTATTAACTTTCGTATCTTACGTATTCGTTTCATTAATTTGAGCCTAATTCAGTATCAAATTCTTTTTTTACTTATATTATGTAACGATTTTTTTAACTTTACTATCTTACGTATTCGTTACATTAATTTGATGCTAGTTCAGTTTTAACTTCGTTTTCAACTTAATTTATACAGAGAAGATTATTCATTTTCCTATCTCACGTATTCGTTTCATTAATATGAGGCTAATTCAGGTTAATCTTCGTTTTTTACTTATTTTATATAGAGCTGTTGATTCACTTTCCTATCTTAAGTATTCGTTTCATTAATTTGAGGCTAATTCAGTTTCCACTTAATTTTTTACTTATTTTATGTAGCGTTGTTTATTCACTATTCTGTCTTATGTATTCTGTTCAATAATTTGAGGCTAATGCAGTTTCAAGTTCGTTTTTCACTTATTTTATGTAGCGCTGTTTATTCACTTTCCTATCTTATGTATTCGTTTCATTAATTTGAGGGTAATTCAGTTTCAACTTCGTTTTTCACTTATTTTATGTAGCGCTGTTTATTCACTTTCTGTCTTATGTATTCGTTTTAATAATGTGAGGCTAATTCAGATTCATGTTCGATTTTTAATTATTTTATGTAGCGCTGTTTATTCACTTTTCTGTCTTACGAATTCGTTTCACTAATTTGAGGCTAATTCATATTCAACTTCGTTTCTTACTTATTTTATGTAGCGCTGTTTATTAACTTTCCTATCTTACGTATTCGTTTCAATAATTTGAGTTAATCCAGTTTCAACTTTGTTTTTTACTAGTTTTATTTAGCGCTTTTTATTAACTTTCCTATGTTACGTATTCGATTAATTAATTTGAAGCTAATTCACGTTTAAATTCGTTTTTTACTTATTTAATGTAGCGCACTTCATTAACTTTCCTATATTATGTATTCGTATAATTAATTTGAGTCTAATTCAGTATCTACTTCGTTTTTTACTTATTTTATATAACGCTGTATTTTAACTTTCCTATCTATCGTATTCGTTTCATTAATGTGAGGCTAATTCAGCTTCAACATCGTTTTTTACTTATTATATGCAGCGCTGTATATTATCTTTCCTATCTTATGTATTCGTATCATTAATTTGAGGCTAATTCATATTCAACTTCGTTTCTTACTTATTTTATGTAGCGCTGTTTATTAACTCTCCTATCTTACGTATTCGTTTCAATAATTTGAGTTAATCCAGTTTCAACTTCGTTTTCTACTTATTATATGTAGCGCTGTTTATTAACTTTACTATCTTACGTATTCGTTTCATTATTTTGAGGCTAATTCATTTTCAACTTCGTTTTTTAATTATTTTATGTAGTGCTGTTTATTAACTTTACTATCTTACGTATTCGTTACGTTAATTTGCGGGTAATTCAGTTTCAACTTCGTTTTTTACTTATTTTATGTAGCACTGTTTATTAACATCACTATTCTACATATTCGTTTCAGTAATTTGAGGGCAATCCAGTTTCAACTTTGTTTTGTACTTATTTTATGTAGCGCTGTTTATTAACTTTCGTATCTTACGTATTCGTTTAATTAATTTGAGTCTAATTCAGTCTTAACTTCGTTCTTTACTAATTTTATGTAGCGCTGTTTATTCACTTTCCTATCTTACATATTCGTTTCATTAATTTGAGGGTAATTCAATTTCAACTTAATTTTTTACATATTTTATGTAGCGTTGTTTATTCACTTTTCCGTCTTATGTATTCGGTTCAATAATTTGAGGCTATTCAGTTTCAACTTCGTTATTCACTTATTTTATGTAGCGCTGTTTATTCACTTTCCTATCTTATGTATTCGTTTCGTTAATTTGAGGCTAATTCAGCTTCAACTTCGTTGTTTACTTGTTTCAGTAGCGCTGGATATTCATTTTTCATATCTTACGTATTCGTTTCGTTAATTTGAGGCTAATTTAATTTCATCTTGGTTTTTTACTTATTTTATATAGAGCTGTTTATTCACTTTCCTATCTTACGTATTCGATTCATTAATTTGAGGCTAATTCAGGTTAATCTTCGTTTTTTACTTATTTTATGTAGAGCAGTTTATTCACCTTCTTATCTTACGTATTCGTTTCATTAATTTGACGGTAATTCGGTTTCATCTTCGTTCTTTACTTTTTTTATGTTGCGCTGTTTATTCACTTTTCTGTCTTACGTATTCGTTTCAATAATTTGAGGCTAATTCAGTTTCAACTTCGTTTTTTACTTATATTATGTAGTGCTGTTTATTTACTTTCCTATGTTACGTATTCGTATCATTAATTTGAGGCTAATTCATTTTTAACATCGTTTTTTACTTATTTAATATAGCGCTCATTATTAACTTTCTATCTTATGTATTCGTTTCGTTAATTTGTGGCTAATCAGTTTCAACATCTTTTTCTACTTATTTTATGTAGCGCTTTTTTATTAACTTTCCTATCATACGTATTCGTTTCATTAATTTGTGGCTAATTCAGTATCACTTCGTTTTTTACTTATTTAATGTAGCGCTGTTAATTAAGAATACTATCTAACGTATTCGTTTCGTTAGTTTGCGGGTAATTCATAATAACTTCGCTTTATAATTATTTTATGTGGCGCTGTTTATTAACTTTCCTATCTTATGTATTCGTTTCTTTAATTTGATGCTAGTTCAGTTTCAACTTCGTTTTCAACTTAATTTATAGAGAGATGTTTATTCACTTTCCTATCTCACGTATTCGTTTCATTAATTTGAGGCTAATTCAGGTTAATCTTCGTTTTTTACTTATTTTATGTAGAGCTGTTTATTCACATTCCTATCTTAAATATTCGTTTCATTACTTTGACGCTAATTCAGTTTCATTTTCGTTTTTTACTTATTCTATGTAGCGCTGTTTATTCACTTTACTATCTTACGTATTCGTTTCAATAATTTGAGGCTATTTCAGTTTCAACTTCGTGTTTTACTTATTTTATGTAGCGCTGTTTATTAACTTTCCTATGTTACGTATTCGTTTCGGTAATTTCAGACTAATTCAATTTAAACTTCGTTTTTTACTTATTTTATGTAGCGCTGTTTATTAACTTTCCTATCTTAGGTACTCGTTTCTTTAATTTGAGGCTACTTCAGTTTCAACTTCGTTTTCTACTTATTTTATATAGGGCTGTTTATTCACTTTCCTATCTTACGTATTCGTTTCATTAATGTGAGGCTAATTCAGTTTCAATTTCGTTTTTTACTTATTATATGCAGCGCTGTTTATTAACTTTCCTATCTTACGTATTCGTTTCATTAATTTGAGGTTAATTCAGTTTCAATTTCGTTTTTTACCTATTTTATGTAGCACTGTTTATTAACTTTACTATCCTACATATTCGTTTCAGTAATTTGAGGGCAATTCATTTTCAACTTTGTTTTGTACTTATTTTATGTAGCGCTGTTTATTAACTTTCCTATCTTACGTATTCTTTTAATTAATATAGTCTAATTCAGATTTAACATCGTTTATTACGTATTTTATGTAGCGCTGTTTATTAACTTTCCTATCTTACGTATTCGTTTCATTAATTTGAGTCTAATTCAGTTTCAAATTCTTACTTATTTAATGTAGCGCTCCTTATTAACTTTCCTATCTTACGTTTTCGTTTCATTAATTTGTGGCTAATGCAGTTTCAAGTTTGTTTTTTACTTGTTTAATATAGCGCTGTTGATTACTTTTCCTATCATACGTATTCGTTTCATTAATTTGAGGCTAATTCAGTTTCAACTTCGTTTTATACTTATTTTATGTAGCTCTGTTTATTAACTTTACTATCTTACGTATTCGTTTTGTTAATTTCCGGGTAATTCAGTTTTAACTTCGTTTTTTACTCATTTTATGTAGCGCTGTTTATTAACTCTCCTATCTTATGTATTCGTTTCTTTAATTTGACGCTAATTCAGATTCAACTTCGTTTTATACTTATTTTATGTAGCGCTGTTTATTCAATTTTCTGTCTTACGTATTCGTTTCAATAATTTGAGGTTAATTCTGTTTCAACTTCTTTTTTTACTTAATATATGTAGCGCTGTTTATTAACTTTCCTATCTTACGTATTTGTTTCATTAATTTTACTCTAATTCAGTTTAAACTTCGTTTTTTACTTATTTTATATAGCGCTGTTAATTAAATTTCCTATCATAGGTATTCGTTTCTTTAATTTGAGTGCAATTCAGTTTCAACTACGTTTTTTGCTTATTATATGTCGCGCTGTTTATTCACTTTGGTATCTTACGTTTTAGTTTTTAAATTTGAGTCCAATTAAGTTTCAACTTCGTTTTTTTCTTACTATATATCGCGCTTTTTATTCACTTTCGTATCTTACGATTTCGTTTCTTTAATTTGAGGCTATTTCAGTTTCAAATTCGTTTTTTACTTATGTTATGTAGCGCTGTTTATTAACTTTCGTATCTTACGTATTCCTTTCATTAATTAGAGGTTAATTCAGTTTCAACTTCGTTTTTTATTTATTTTTTGTAGCGCTGTTTATTAACTTTACTATACTACATATTCGTTTCAATAAATTGAGGGCAATTAAGTTTCAACTTTGTTTTGTACTTATTTTATGTAGCCCTGTTTATTAACTTTATTATCTTACGTATTCGTTTCATTAATTGGAGGCTAATTTGCTTTCATCGTCGTTTTTTACTTATTTTATATAGAGATGTTTATTCACTTTTCTATCTTACGTATTCGTTTCATTAATTTGAGGCTAGTTCAGTTTCAACTACGTTTTTTTCTTATTATATTACGCGCTGTTTATTCACTTTCGTATCTTACGTTTTAGTTTCTTTAATTTGAGTCCAATTCAGTTTCAACTTCGTTTTTTGCTTACTATATATCGCGCTGTTTATTCACTTTCGTAACTTACGATTTCGTTTTTTTATTTGAGGCTATTTCAGATTCAACTTCGATTTTTACGTATTTAATGTAGCGCTGTTAATTAACTTTCATATCCTGCGTATTCGTATCATTAATTTGACGCTAATTCAGTTTCAACTTTGTATTTTACTTGTTTTATGTAGCGCTGTTGATTAATTTTCCTATCTTTCCTATTCCTTTCATTAATTTGAGGCTTATTTAGTTTTAAATACGTTTTTTACTTATTTATGTAACGCTCTTTATCAACTTTCTTATCTGATGTATTCGTTTCATTAATTTGTGGCTAATTGAGTTTCAACATCGTTTTCAACTTATTTTATGAAGCGCTGTTTAATAACTTTCCTATCTTTCGTATTCGTATCATTAATTTGAATCTAATTCAGTATCAACCTCGTTTTTTACTTATTTTATATAACGCTGTTTTTTAACTTTCCTATCTTTCGTATTCGTTTCATTAATGTGTGGCTTATTCAGTTTCAACTTCGTTTTTTATTTATTATATGCAGCGCTGTTTGTTATCTTTCCTATCTTACGTATTCGTTTCGTTAATTTGCGGGTAATTCAGTTTAAAATTCGTTTTTTACTTATTTTATGTAGCGCTGTTTATTAACTTTCCTATCTTAGGTATTCGTTTCTTTAATTTGACGCTAATTCAGTTTCAACTTCGTTTTTTATTTATTTTATGTAGCGCTGTTTATTCAATTTACTGTCTTACGTTTTAGTGTCTTTAATTTGTGTCCAATTCAGTTTCAACTTCGTTTTTTGCTTACTATATGTCGCGCTGTCTATTCACTTTCGTATCTTACGATTTCGTTTCTTTAATTTGACGCTATTTCAGATTCAACTTCGATTTTTACGTATTTCATATAGCGCTGTTAATTAACTTTCATATCCTGCGTATTCGTATCATTAATTTGACGCTAATTCAGTTTCAACTTCGTTTTTTACTTATTTTATGTAGCGCTGTTTATTAACTTTACTATCCTACATATTCGTTTCATTAATTTGAGGGCAATTAATTTTCAAATTTGTTTTGCACTTATTTTATGTAGCGCTGTTTTTTAACTTTCGTATCTTACCTATTCGTTTCCTTAATTTGAGTGTAATTCAGTTTCAACTTCGTTTTTTAGTTATTTTATGTAGCGCTGTTTATTCACTTACCTATCCTATGTATTCGTTTCGTTAATTTGAGGCTAATTCAGCTTCAACTTCGTTGTTTACTTGTTTCAGTAGCGCTGGTTATTCATTTTTCCTATCTTACGTATTCGTTTCATTAATTTGAGGCTAATTTAATTTCATCTTCGTTTTTTACTTATTTTATATAGAGCTGTTTATTCACTTTCCTATCTTACGTATTCGATGCATTAATTTGAGTCTAATTCAGGTTAATCTTCGTTTTCTACTTATTTTATGTAGAGCTGTTTATTCACTTTACTGTCTTACGTATTCGTTTCAATAATTTGAGGCTATTTCAGTTTCTACTTCGTTTTTTACTTATTTTATGTAGCGCTGTTTATTAACTTTCCTATCTTACGTATTCGTTTCGGTAATTTGAGATTAATTCAGTTTAAACTTCGTTTTTTACTTATTTTATGTAGCGCTGTTTATTAACTTTCCTATCTTAGGTATTCGTTTCTTTAATTTGACGCTAATTCAATTTCAACTTCGTTTTTTACTTATTTCCTGTAGCGCTGTTAATTAACTTTCATATCCTGCGCATTCGTATCATTAATTTGACGCTAATTCAGTTTCAACTTCGTTTTTTACTTATTTTATATAGCGCTGTTTATTAACCTTCCTATCTTACGTATTCGTTTCATTAATTTGAGGTTAATTCATTTTCAACTTCGTTTTTTACTTATTTTTTTTAGCGCTGTTTATTAACTTTACTATCCTACATATTCGTTTCAAAAATTGAGGGCAATTAAGTTTCAACATTGTTTTGTACTTATTTTATGTAGCGCTGTTTATTAACTTTCGTATCTTACGTATTAGTTCCTTTAATTTGTGGCTACTTCAATTTCAACTTCGTTTTCTACTCATTTTATGAAGCGCTGTTTATTAACTTTATTATCTTACGTATTCGTTTCATTAATTTGAGGCTAACTGTGTTTTAACTTCGATTTTTACTTATTATATGTAGCGCTGTTTATTAACTTTCCTATCTTACGTATTCATTTCATTAATTTGAGGCTACTTTGCTTTCGTCGTCTTTTTTTACTTATTTTAAATAGAGATGTTTATTCACTTTTCTATCTTACGTATTCGTTTCATTAATTTGAGGCTAGTTCGGTTTCAAATTCGTTATCTACTTATTTATTGTAGCGCTGTTGATTAACTTTATTATCTTACGTATTCGTTTCATTAATTTGAGGCTAACTCAGTTTTAACTTCTTTTTTTACTTATTATATATCGCGCTGTTTATTCACTTTTCTGTCTTATGTATTCGTTTTAATAATGTGAGACTAATTCAGTTTCAACTTCGTTTTTTACTTATTATATGCAACGCTGTTTATCATCTTTCCTATATATTTTGTATTCGTTTCGTTAATTTGAGGCTAATTCTGTTACATCTTCTTTGTTTACTTTTTTTATGTAGCGCTGGTTTTTCACTATCCTATCTTACTAATTCGTTTCATTAATTTGTGGCTAATATAATTTCATCTTCGTTTTCTACATATTTTATATAGAGCTGTTTATTCACTTTCCTATCTTACGTATTCGTTTCAATAATTTGAGGCTAATACAGGTAAATCACCGTTTTTTACTTATTTTATGTAGAGCAGTTTATTCACTTTCTTATCTTACGTATTCGTTTCATTAATTTGAGGCTAATTCAGTTTCAACTTTGTTTTTATTTGTTTTATGTAGCGCTGTTGATTAATTTTCCTATCTTTCCTATTCCTTTCATTAATTTGAGGCTAATTTATTTTTAAATCGTTTTTTACTTATTTGTATAACGCTCTTTATTTACTTTCCTATCTTATGTATTCGTTTCATTAATTTGAGGCTAATTCAGATTCAACTTCCTATTTTACTTATTTTATGTAGCGCTGTTTATTCACTTTTCTGTCTTATGTATTCGTTTCAATAATGTGAGGCTAATTCAGTTTCATCTTCGTGTTCTACTTATTTTATGTAGCGCTGTTTATTCACTTTTCTGTCTTACGAATTCGTTTCAATAATTTGAGGCTAATTCATTTTCAACTTCGTTTTTTACTTATTTTATGAAGCGCTGTTTATCAACTTTCCTATCTTCCGTATTCGTTTCAATAATTTGAGTCTAATCCAGTTTCAACTTTGTTTTTTACTTGTTTTATGTAGCGCTGTATTTTATCTTTCCTATCTTACGTATTCGTTTAATTAATTTGAAGCTATTTCAGTTTTAAATTCGTTATTTACTTATGTAATGTAGCGCACTTTATTAACTTTCCTATGTTATGTATTCGTATCATTAATTTGAGTCTAATTCAGTATCTACTTCGTTTTTTACTTATTTTATAAAACGCTGTATTTTAACTTTACTATCTTACGAATTCGTTTCATTATTTTGAGGCTAATTCAGTTTCAACTTCGTTTTTTACTTATTATATGCAGGCTGTATATTATCTTTCCTATCTTATGTATTCGTTTCATTAATTTGAGGCCAACTCAGTTTCAACTTCGTTTTCTACTTATTTTATAAAGCGCTGTTTATTAACTTTACTATCTTACGAATTCGTTTCATTATTTTGAGGCTAATTCAGTTTCAACTTCGTTTTTTAATTATTTTATGTAGCGCTGTTTATTAACTTTACTATCTTACGTATTCGTTTCGTTAATTTGCGGGTAATTCAGTTTCAACTTCGTTTTTTACTTATTTTATGTAGCGCTGTTTATTCACTTTCCTATCTTACGTATTCATTTCATTAATTTGAGGTTAATTTGCTTTCATCTTCGTTTTTTACTTATTTTATGTAGCGCTGTTATTTAACTTTCATATCCTGCGTATTTGTATCATTAATTTGACGCTAATTCAGTTTCAACATCGTTTTTTACTTAATTTATGTAGCGCTGTTTATTCACATTCCTATCTTACGTATTCGTTTCATTAATTTGAGGCGATTTCAGCTTTATCTTCGTTTTTTACGTATTTTATGTAGCGCTGTTTATTAACTTTCCTATCTTAGATATTCGTTCCTTTAATTTGAGGCTAGTTCAGTTTCAACTTCGTTTTCTACTTATTTAATATAGAGCTGTATATTCACTTTCCTATCTTACATATTCGTTTCATTATTTTGAGGCTAATTCTGGTTAATCATCTTTTTTTACTTATTTTATGTAGCGCTGCTTATTCAATTTTCTGTCTTACGTATTCGATTATTTAATTTGAGGCTATATCAGTTTCAACTTCGTTTCTTACTTATTTTATGTAGCGCTGTTAATTAACTTTCATATCCTGCGTATTCGTATCATTAACTTGACGCTAATTCAGTTTCAACTTCGTTTTTTACTTATTTTATGTAGCGCTGTTCATTAACTTTCCTATCTTACGTATTCGTTTCATTAATTTGAGGTTAATTCAGTTTCAACTTCGTTTTTTACTTATTTTTTGTAGCGCTGTTCATTAACTTTACTATCCTACATATTTCTTTCGAAAATTGAGGGAAATTAAGTTTCAAATTTGTTTTGTACTTATTTTATGTAGCACTGTTTATTAACTTTCGTATCTTACGTATTCGTTTCATTAATTGGGCCTAATTCAGTATCAAATTCTTTTTTTACTTATATTATGTAACGATTTTTTTTAACTTTACTATCTTACGTATTCGTTTCATTAATTTGATGCTAGTTCAGTTTCAACTTCGTTTTCAACTTAATTTATAGAGAGAAGTTAATTCATTTTCCTATCTCACGTATTCGTTTCATTAATATGAGGCTAATTCAGGTTAATCTTCGTTTTTTACTTATTTTATATAGAACTGTTGATTCACTTTCCTATCTTAAGTATTCGTCTCATTAATTTGTGGCTAATTCAGTTTCCACTTAATTTTTTACTTATTTTATGTAGCGTTGTTTATTCACTATTCTGTCTTATGTATTCTGTTCAATAATTTGAGGCTAATGCAGTTTCAACTTCGTTTTTCACTTATTTTATGTAGCGCTGTTTATTCACTTTCCTATCTTATGTATTCGTTTCATTAATTTGAGGGTAATTCAGTTTCAACTTCGTTTTTCACTTATTTTATGTAGCGCTGTTTATTCACTTTCTGTCTTATGTATTCGTTTTAATAATGTGAGGCTAATTCAGTTTCATGTTCGATTTTTAATTATTTTATGTAGCGCTGTTTATTCACTTTTCTGTCTTAAGAATTCGTTTCACTAATTTGAGGCTAATTCATATTCAACTTCGTTTCTTACTTATTTTATGTAGCGCTGTTTATTAACTTTCCTATCTTACGTATTCGTTTCAATAATTTGAGTTAATCCAGTTTCAACTTTGTTTTTTACTTGTTTTATTTAGCGCTTTTTATTAACTTTCCTATGTTACGTATTCGATTAATTAATTTGAAGCTAATTCAGGTTTAAATTCGTTTTTTACTTATTTAATGTAGCGCACTTCATTAACTTTCCTATATTATGTATTCGTATAATTAATTTGAGTCTAATTCAGTATCTACTTCGTTTTTTACTTATTTTATATAACGCTGTATTTTAACTTTCCTATCTATCGTATTCGTTTCATTAATGTGAGGCTAATTCAGCTTCAACATCGTTTTTTACTTATTATATGCAGCGCTGTATATTATCTTTCCTATCTTATGTATTCGTATCATTAATTTGAGGCTAATTCATATTCAACATCGTTTCTTACTTATTCTATGCAGCGCTGTTTATTAACTTTCCTATCTTACGTATTCGTTTCAATAATTTGAGTTAATCCAGTTTCAACTTCGTTTTCTACTTATTATATGTAGCGCTGTTTATTAACTTTATTATCTTACGTATTCGTTTCATTATTTTGAGGCTAATTCATTTTCAACTTCGTTTTTTAATTATTTTATGTAGTGCTGTTTATTAACTTTACTATCTTACGTATTCGTTACGTTAATTTGCGGGTAATTCAGTTTCAACTTCGTTTTTTACTTATTTTATGCAGCGCTGTTTATTTACTTTCCTATCTTACGTATTCATTTCATTAATTTGAGGCTAATTTGCTTTCATCTTCGTGTTTTACTTATTTTATGTAGCGCTGCCAATTAACTTTCATATCCTGCGTATTTGTATCATTAATTTGACGCTAATTCAGTTTCAACTTCGTTTTTTACTTAATTTATGTAGCGCTGTTTATTCACTTTCCTATCTTAGGTATTCGTTTCATTAATTTGAGGCGATATCAGTTTCATCTTGGTTTTTTACGTATTTATGTAGCGCTGTTTATTAACTTCCTATCTTACGTATTTGTTTAATTCATTTCAGTCTAATTCAGTTTAAACATCGTTTTTTACTTATTTTATGTACCGCTGTTTATTAACTTTCCTATCTTAGATATTCGTTTCTTTAATTTGAGGCTAGTTCAGTTTCAACTTCTTTTTCTACTTATTTAATATAGAGCTGTTTATTCACTTTCCTATCTTACATATTCGTTTCATTAATTTGAGGCTAATTCTGGTTAATCATTGTTTTTTACTTATTTTATGTAGCGTTGTTTATTCAATTTTCTGTCTTACGTATTCGATTCTTTAATTTGAGGCTATATCAATTTCAACTACGATTCTTACTTATTTTATGTAGCGCTGTTACTTAACTTTCATATCCTGCGTATTCGTATCATTAATTTGACGCTAATTCAGGTTCAACATCGTTTTTTAACTTAATTTATGTAGCGCTGTTTATTAACATTCCTATCTTACGTATTCGTTTCATTAATTTGGTGTTAAATCAGATTCAACTTCGTTTTTTACTTATTTTTTGTAGCGCTGTTTATTAACTTTACTATCCTACATATTCGTTTCAATAATTTGAGGGCAATTAAGTTTCAACTTTGTTTTGTACTTATTTTATGTAGCGCTGTTTATTAACTTTCGTATCTTACGTATTCGTTTCATTAATTTGAGTCTAATTCAGTATCAAATTCGTTTTTTACTTATATTATGTAACGATGTTTTTTAACTTTACTATCTTACGTATTCGTTTCGTTAATTTGAGGGTAATTCCGATTCAACTTCGTTTTTTAGTTATCTTATGTAGCGCTGTTTATTAACTTTCCTATCTTACGTATTCGTTTCGTTAATTAGAGGGTAATTCAGATTCAACTTCGTTTTTTACTTATTTTATATAGAGCTGTTGATTCACTTTCCTATCTTACGTATTCGTTTCATTAATTTGAGGCTAATTCAGTTACAACTTAATTTTTTACATATTTTATGTATCGTTGTTTATTCACTTTTCTGTCTGATGTATTCGGTTCAACAATTTGAGGCTAATTCAGTTTCAACTTCGTTTTTCACTTATTTATGTAGTGCTGTTTATTCACCTTCCTATCTTATGTATTCGTTTCATTAATTTGAGGCTAATTTAATTTCATCTTCGTTTTTTACTTATTTTATATATAACTGTTTATTCACTTTCCTATCTTACGTATTCGATTCATTAATTTGAGGATAATTCAGGTTAATCTTCGTTTTTTACTTATTTTATGTAGAGCTGTTTATTCACCTTCTTATCTTACGTATTCGTTCATTAATTTGACGCTAATTCGGATTCATCTTCGTTTTTTACTTATTTAAAGTAGCGCTGTTTATTCACTTATCTGTCTTACGAATTCGTTTCAATAATTTGAGGCTAATTCATTTTCAACATCCGTTTTTTCTTGTTTTATGTAGCGCTGTTTATTAACTTTCCTATCTTACGTATACGTTTCAATAATTTGAGTCTAATCCAGTTTCAATTTTGTTTTTTACTTGTTTTATATAGCGCTGTTTATTAACTTTCCTATCTTACGTATTCGTTTAATTAATTTGAAGTTAATTCAGTTTTAAATTCGTTTTTTACTTATTTAATGTAACGCACTTTATTAACTTTCCTATGTTATGTATTCGTATCATTAATTTGAGTCTAATTCAGTATCTACTTCGTTTTTTACATATTTTATGTAACGCTGTATATTAACTTTCCTATCTATCGTATTCGTTTCATTAATGTGAGGCTAATTCAGTTTCAACATCGTTTTTTACTTATTATATGCAGCGCTTTATATTATCTTTGCTATCTTATGTATTCGTTTCATTAATTTGAGGCTAACTCAGTTTCAACATCGTTTTCTACTTATTTTATGTAGTGCTGTTTATTAACTTTACTATCTTACGTATTCGTTTCATTATTTTGAGACTAATTCAGTTTCAACTTCGTTTTTTAATTATTTTATGTAGCGCTGTTTATTAACTTTACTATCTTACGAATTCGTTTCGTTAATTTGCGGGTAATTCAGATTCAACATCGTTTTTTACTTATTTTATGTAGCGTTGTTTATTCACTTTCCTATCTTACGTATTCATTTCATTAATTTGAGGCTAATTTGCTTTCATCTTCGTTTTTTATTTATTTTATGTAGCGCTGTTAATTAACTTTCATATCCTGCGTATTTGTATCATTAATTTGACGCTAATTCAGTTTCAACTTCGTTTTTTACTTAATTTATGTATCGCTGTTTATTAACTTTCCTATCTTATGTATTCGGTTCAATAATTTGAGGCTAATTCAGTTTCAACTTCGTTTTTCACTTATTTTATGTAGCGCTGTTTATTCACTTTCCTATCTTAAGTATTCGTTTCGTTATTTTGAGACTAATTCAGATTCAACTTCGTTGTTTACTTGTTTAAGTAGCGCTAGTTATTCACTTTACTATCTTACGTATTCGTTTCATTAATTTTAGGCTAATTTAATTTCATCTTCGTTTTTTACTTATTTTATATAGAGCTGTTTATTCACTTTCCTATCTTACGTATTCGTTTAAATAATTTGAAGCTAATTCAGTTTTAAATTTGTTTTTTACTTATTTAATGAAGCCCACCTTATTTACTTTCCTATATTATGTATTAGTATCATTAATTTGAGTCTAATTCAGTATCTACTTCGTTTTTTACTTATTTTATGTAACGCTGTATTTTCACTTTCCTATCTATCGTATTCGTTTCATTAATGTGAGGCTAATTCAGTTTTAACATCGTTTTTTACTTATTATATGCAGCGCTGTATATTATCTATCCTATCTTATGTATTCGTTTCATTAATTTGAGGCTAACTCAGTTTCAACTTCGTTTTCTACTTATTTTATGTAGCTCTGTTTATTAACTTTACTATCTTACGTATTCGTTTCATTAATTTGAGCCTAATTCAGTTTCAACTTCGTTTTTTACTTATTTTATGTAGCGCTGTTTATTCACTTTCTTATCTTACGTATTCATTTCATTAATTTGAGGCTAATTTGCTTTCATCTTCGTTTTTTACTTATTTTATGTAGCGCTGTCAATTAACTTTCATATCCTGCCTATTTCTATCATTAATTTGACGCTAATTCAGTTTCAACTTCGTTTTTTACTTTATTTCTGTAGCGCTGTTTATTCACTTTCCTATCTTACGGATTCGTTTCATTACTTTGAGGCGATTTCAGTTTCATCTTCGTTTTTTACATATTTTATGTAGCGCTGTTTATTAACTTCCTATCTTACGTATTTGTTTAATTAATTTGAGTATAATTCAGTTTAAACATCGTTTTTTACTTATTTTATGTAGCGCTGTATTTTAACTTTCCTATCTTAGATATTCGTTTCTTTAATTTGAGGCTAGTTCAGCTTCAACTTCGTTTTCTACTTACTTATGATAGAGCTGTTTATTCACTTTCCTATCTTACATATTCGTTTCATTAATTTGAGGCTAATTCTGGTTAATCATCATTTTTTACTTATTTTATGTAGCGCTGTTTATTCAATTTTCTGTCTTACGTATTCGATTCCGTAATTTGAGGCTATATCAGATTCAACATCGATTCTTACTTATTTTGTGTAGCGCTATTAATTAACTTTCATATCCTGCGTATTCGTATCATTAATTTGACGCTAATTCAGTTTCAACTACGTTTTTTACTCACTATATGTCGCGCTGTTTATTCACTTTCGTATCTTACGATTACGTTTATTTATATTGAGGCTATTTCAGTTTCAACTTCGTTTTTTAATTATTTCATGTAGCGCTGTTTATTAACTTTCCAATCTTACGTATTCGTTTCATTAATTTGAGGTTAATTGAGTTTCAACTTCGTATTTTACTATTTTTTTGTAGCGCTGTTTATTAACTTTACTATCCTACATATTCGTTTCAATAATTTGAGGGAAATTAAGTTTCAACTTTGTTTTCTACTTATTATATTTAGCGCTGTTTAATAACTTTCGTATCTTACGTATTCGTTTCATTAATTTGAATCAAATTCAGTATCAAATTCCCTTTTTACTTATATTATGTAACGATGTTTTTTAACTTTACTATCTTACGTATTCGTTTCGTTAATTTGAGGGTAATTCAGTTTCAACTTCGTTTTTTAGTTATTTTAAGTAGCGCTTTATATTAACTTTCCTATCTTACATATTGGTTTCGTTAATTTGAGGGTATTTCAGCTTCAACTTCGTTGTTTACTTGTTTAAGTAGCGCTGGTTATTCACTTTCCTATCTTACATATTCGTTTCATTAATTTGAGGCTAATTTAATTTCATCTTCGTTTTTTACTTATTTTATATATAGCTGTTTATTCACTATCCTATCTTACGTATTCGATTCATTAATTTGAGGATAATTCAGGTTAATCTTCGTTTTTTACTAATTTTATGTAGTGCTGTTTATTCACTTTCCTATCTTACGTATTCGTTCCTTTAATTTGAGGCTAGTTCATTTTCAACTTCGTTTTCTACACATTTTATGAAGCGCTGTTTATTAACTTTATTATCTTACGTATTCGTTTCATTAATTTGAGGCTAACTGAGTTTTAACTTCGATTTTTACTTATTATATGTAGCGCTGTTTATTAACTTTCTTATCTTAAGTATTCATTTCATTAATTTTAGGCTAATTTTCTTTCATCGTCGTTTTTTACTTATTTTATATAGAGATGTTTATTCAATTTTCTATCTTACGTATTCGTTTCATTAATTTGAGGCTAGTTCAGGTTAATCTTCGTTTTTTACTTATTTTATGTAGAGCTGTTTATTCACCTTATTATCTTACGTATTCGTTTCATTAATTTGACGCTAATTCGGTTTTATCTTCGTTCTTTACTTATTTTATGTTGCGCTGTTTATTCACTATTCTGTCTTACGTATTCGTTTCAATTATTTGAGGCTAATTCAGTTTCAACATCGTTTTTTACTTATTTTATATAGTGCTGTTTATTTACTTTCCTATGTTACGTATTCGTATCATTATTTGAGGCTAATTCAGTTTCAACATCGTTTTTTACTTATTTCATTTAGCGCTGTTAATTAACTTTCATATCCTGCGTATTCGTATCATTAATTTGACGCTAATTCAGTTTCAACTTCGTTTTCTACTTATTTTATATAGCGCTGTTTATTAACTTTCCTATCTTTCGTATTCGTTTCATTAATTTGTGTCTAATTCAGTATCAACATGGTTTTTTACTTATTTGATGTAAGGCTTTTTTTTAACTTTCCTATATTTCGTATTCGTTTCATTAATGTGAGGATAATTCAGATTCAATTACGTTTTTTACTTACTATATGCAGCGCTGTTTATTATCTTTCCTATCTTACGTATTCGTTTCATTAATTTGAGGCTAATTCAGTTTCAAATTCGTTTATTACCTGTTTTATGTAGCTCTGTTTATTCATTTTCCTATCTTATGTATTCCTTTCATTAATTTGAGGCTAATTCAATTTTAACTTCGTTTTTTACTTATTTAATGTAGCGCTCATTATTAACTTTCTATCTTATGTATTCGTTTCATTAATTTGTGGCTAATCAGTTTCAACTTCTTTTTCTACTTACTTTATGTAGCGCTATTTTATTAACTTTCCTATCATACGTATTCGTTTCATTAATTGGTGGCTAATTCAGTATCACTTCGTTTTTTACTTATTTTATGTAACGCTGTTTTTTAACTTTCCTATCCTTCGTATTCGTTTCATTAATATGAGGCTAATTAAATTTCAATTTCGTTTTTTACTTATAATATGCAGCGCTGTTTATTGTCATTCCTATCATATGTATTCGTTTCATTAATTTGTGGCTAATTCAGTTTCAACTTCGTTTTCTACTTATTTAATGTAGCGCTGTTTATTAACTTTACTATCATACGTATTCGTTTCATTAATTTGAGGCTAATTCAGTTTCAACTTCGTTTTTTACTTATTTTATGTAGCGATGTATATTAACTATACTATCTTACGTATTCGTTTCGTTAATTTGCGGGTAATTCATTTTAACTTCGTTTTTTACTTATTTTATGTGGCACTGTTTATTAACTTTCCTATCCAAGGTATTCGTTTCATTAATTTGATGCTAGTTCAGTTTCAACTTCGTTTTCAACTTAATTTATAGAGAGAAGTTTATTCACTTTCCTATCACACGTATTCGTTTCATTAATTTGAGGCTAATTCAGGTTAATCTTCGTGTTTTGCTTATTTTATGTAGAGCTGTTTATTCACTTTCCTATCTTACGTATTCATTTCTTTACTTTGACGCTAATTCAGTTTCAATTTCGTTTTTTACTTATTTTATGTAGCGCTGTTTATTCACTTTACTGTCTTACGTATTCGTTTCAATAATTTGAGGCTAATTTAGTTTCAACTTCGTTTTTTCCTTAATTTATGTAGCGCTCTTTATAAACTTTCCTATCTTACGTATTCGTTTCGGTAATTTGAGACTAATTCAGGTTAAACTTCGTTTTTTACTTATTTTATGTAGCGCTGTTTATTAACTTTCCTATCTTAGGTATTCGTTTCTTTAATTTGATGCAAGTTCAGTTTCAACTTCTTTTTCTACTTATTTTATATAGAGCTGTTTATTCACTTTCCTATCTTACGTACTCGTTTCAATAATGTGAGGCTAATTCAGTTTCAATTTCGTTTTTTACTTATTATATGCAGCGCTGTTTATTATCTTTCCTATCTTACGTATTCGTTTCTTTAATTTGAGCATATATCAGTTTCAACTTCGTTTTTTACTTATTTTATGTAGCGCTGTCAATTTACTTTCATATCCTGCGTATTCGTATCATTAATTTGACGCTAATTCAGTTTCAACTTCGTTTTTTACTTATTTTTTGTAGCGCTGTTTATTAACTATCCTATCTTACGTATTCGTTTCATTAATTTGAGGTTAATTCAGTTTCAACTTCGTTTTTTACTTATTTTATGTAGCACTGTTTATTAACATTACTATTCTACATATTCGTTTCAGTAATTTGAGGGCAATCCAGTTTCAACTTTGTTTTGTACTTATTTTATGTAGCGCTGTTTATTACCTTTCCTATCTTACGTATTCGTTTAATTAATTTAATCTAATTCAGTTTTAAATTCGTTTTTTACTTATTATATGTAGCGCGGTTTATTAACTTTCCTATCTTAAGTATTCGTGTCAATAATTTGAGTCTAATTCAGTATCAACTTCGTTTTTTACTTATATTATGTAACCCTGTTTTTTAACTTTACTATCTTACGTATTCGTTTCGTTAATTTGAAGGTAATTCAGTTTCAAATTCGTCTTTTGCTTATTTAATGTAGCGCTGTTTATTAACGTTCCTATCTTACGCATTTGCTTCGTTAATTTGAGGGTAATTCAGTTTCAACTTCGTTTTATACTTATTTTATATAGAGTTGTTTATTCACTTTCCTATCTTATGTATTCGTTTCATTAATTAGAGATTAATTCAACTTCAACTTCGTTTTTTACTTATTTTATGTAGCGCTGTTTATTCACTTTTCTGACTTATGTATTCGTTTTAATAATGTGTGGCTAATTCAGTTTCAACTTCGTTTTTTACTTATTATATGCAGCGCCGTTTATTATCTTTCCTATCTTATGTATTCGTTTCGTTATTTTGAGGCTAATTCAGGTTAATCATCGTTTTTTACTTATTTTATGTAGATCTGTTTGTTCACTTTCTTATCTTACGTATTCGTTACCTTAAGTTGACGTTAATTCAGTTTCATCTTCGTTTTTTACATATTTTCTGTAGCGATGATTATTCACTTTTGTGTCTTACGTATTCGTTCCAATAATTTGAGGCTAATTCAGTTTCAACTTCGTTTTTTACTTATTTTATGTAGCGCTGTTTATTAAATTTCCTATCTTACGTATTCGTTCCATTAATTTGAGTCTAATTCAGTTTCAAATTCTTACTTATTTTATGTAGCCCTCCTTATTCACTTTCCTGTCTTACGTATTCGTTTCATTAATTTGAGGCTAATTCAGTTTCAACTTTGTTTCTTACTTGTTTTATGTAGCGCTGTTGATTAATATTCCTATCTTACGTATTCGTTTCATTAATTTGAGGCTAATTCAGTTTAAACTTCGTTTTATACTTATTTTATGTAGCTCTGTTTATTAACTTTACTATCTTACGTATTCGTTTTGTTAATTTGCGGGTAATTCAGTTTAAACTTCGTTTTTTAATCATTTTAAGTAGCGCTGTTTATTAACTTTCCTATCTTTGTTATTCGTTTCTTTAATTTGACGCTAATTCAGTTTCAACTTCGTTTTATACATATTTTATGTAGCGTTGTTTATTCAATTTTCTGTCTTACGTATTCGATTCAATAATTTGAGGCTAATTCTGTTTCAACTTCGTTTTTTACATATTTTATGTTGCGCTATTTATTAACTTTCCTATCTTACGTATTTGTTTCATTAATTTGAGTCTAATTCAGTTTAAACTTCGTTTTTTACTTGTTTTATGTAGCGCTTTTAATTAAGTTTCCTATCTTAGGTATTCGTTTCGTTAATTTGAGTCCAATTCAGCTTCAACTGCGTTTTTTGCATATTATTTGTCGCGCTGTTTATTCACTTTCTTATCTTACGGTTTAGTTTCTTTAATTTGGGTCCAATTCAGTTTCAACTTCGTTTTTTGCTTACTATATACCGCGCTGTTTATTCACTTTCGTATCTTACGATTTCGTTTCTTTAATTTGGGGCTATTTCAGTTTCAACTTCGTTTTTTACTTATTTCATGTAGCGCTGTTAATTAACATTCATATCCTGCGTATTCGTATCATAAATTTGACGCTAATTCAGTTTCAACTTCGTTTTTTACTAATTTTATGTAGCGCTGTTTATTAACTTTCCTATCTTACGTATTCGTTTCATTAATTTGAGGTTAATTCAATTTCAACTTCGTTTTTTACTTATTTTTTGTAACGCTGTTCATTAACATTACTATCCTGCATATTCGTTTCAATAATTTGCGGGCGATAAAGTTTCAACTTTGTTTTGTACTTATTTTATGTAGCGCTGTTTATTAACTTTCGTATCTTACGTATTCGTTTAATTAATTTGAGTCTAATTCAGTCTTAACTTCGTTCTTTACTAAATTTATGTAGCGCTGTTTATTCACTTTCCTATCTTACGTAGTCGTTTCGTTAATTTGAGGGTAATTCAATTTCAACTTAATTTTTTACATATTTTATGTAGCGTTGTTTATTCACTTTTCTGTCTCATGTATTCGGTTCAATAATTTGAGGCTATTCAGTTTCAACTTCGTTTTTCACTTATTTTATGTAGCGCTGTTTATTCACTTTCTTATCTTATGTATTCGTTTCGTTAATTTGAGGCTAATTCAGCTTCAACTTCGTTGTTTACTTGTTTCAGTAGCGCTGGTTATTCATTTTTCATATCTTACGTATTCGTTTCGTTAATTTGAGGCTAATTTAATTTCATCTTGGTTTTTTACTTATTTTATATAGAGCTGTTTATTCACTTTCCTATCTTACGTATTCGATTCATTAATTTGAGGCTAATTCAGGTTAATCTTCGTTTTTTACTTATTTTACGTAGAGCAGTTTATTCACCTTCTTATCTTACGTATTCGTTTCATTAATTTTACGGTAATTCGGTTTCATCTTCGTTCTTTACTTATTTTATGTTGCGCTGTTTATTCACTTTTCTGTCTTACGTATTCGTTTCAATAATTTGAGGCTAATTCAGTTTCAACTTCGTTTTTTACTTATATTATGTAGTGCTGTTTATTTACTTTCCTATGTTACGTATTCGTATCATTAATTTGAGGCTAATTCATTTTTAACATCGTTTTTTACTTATTTAATATATCGCTCATTATTAACATTCTATCTTATGTATTCGTTTCGTTAATTTGTGGCTAATCAGTTTCAACATCTTTTTCTACTTATTTTATGTAGCGCTTTTTTATTAACTTTCCTATCATACGTATTCGTTTCATTAATTTGTGGCTAATTCAGTATCACTTCGTTTTTTACTTATTTAATGTAGCGCTGTTAATTAAGAATACTATCTAACGTATTCGTTTCGTTAATTTGCGGGTAATTCATAATAACTTCGCTTTATAATTATTTTATGTGGCGCTGTTTATTAACTTTCCTATCTAATGTATTCGTTTCTTTAATTTGATGCTAGTTCAGTTTCAACTTCGTTTTCAACTTAATTTATAGAGAGATGTTTATTCACTTTCCTATCTCACGTATTCGTTTCATTAATTTGAGGCTAATTCAGATTAATCTTCGTTTTTTACTTATTTTATGTAGAGCTATTTATTCACTTTCCTATCTTAAATATTCGTTTCATTACTTTGACGCTAATTCAGTTTCAATTTCGTTTTTTACTTATTCTATGTAGCGCTGTTTATTCACTTTACTATCTTACGTATTCGTTTCAATAATTTGAGGCTATTTCAGTTTCAACTTCGTGTTTTACTTATTTTATGTAGCGCTGTTTATTAACTTTCCTATCTTACGTATTCGTTTCGGTAATTTCAGACTAATTCAATTTAAACTTCGTTTTTTTACTTATTTTATGTAGCGCTGTTTATTAACTTTCCTATCTTAGGTACTCGTTTCTTTAATTTGAGGCTACTTCAGTTTCAACTTCGTTTTCTACTTATTTTATATAGGGCTGTTTATTCACTTTCCTATCTTACGTATTCGTTTCATTAATGTGAGGCTAATTCAATTTCAATTTCGTTTTTTACTTATTATATGCAGCGCTGTTTATTAACTTTCCTATCTTACGTATTCGTTTCATTAATTTGAGGTTAATGCAGTTTCAATTTCGTTTTTTACCTATTTTATGTAGCACTGTTTATTAACTTTACTATCCTACATATTCGTTTCAGTAATTTGAGGGCAATTCATTTTCAACTTTGTTTTGTACTTATTTTATGTAGCGTTGTTTATTAACTTTCCTATCTTACGTATTCTTTTAATTAATATAGTCTAATTCAGATTTAACATCGTTTATTACGTATTTTATGTAGCGCTGTTTATTAACTTTCCTATCTTACGTATTCGTTTCATTAATTTGAGTCTAATTCAGTTTCAAATTCTTACTTATTTAATGTAGCGCTCCTTATTAACTTTCCTATCTTACGTATTCGTTTCATTAATTTGTGGCTAATTCAGTTTCAACTTTGTTTTTTACTTGTTTAATGTAGCGCTGTTGATTTCTTTTCCTATCTTACGTATTCGTTTCATTAATTTGAGGCTAATTCAGTTTCAACTTCGTTTTATACTTATTTTATGTAGCTCTGTTTATTAACTTTATTATCTTACGTATTCGTTTTGTTAATTTCCGGGTAATTCTGTTTTAACTTCGTTTTTTACTCATTTTATGTAGCGCTGTTTATTAACTCTCCTATCTTATGTATTCGTTTCTTTAATTTGACGCTAATTCAGTTTCAACTTCGTTTTATACTTATTTTATGTAGCGCTGTTTATTCAATTTTCTGTCTTACGTATTCGTTTCAATAATTTGAGGTTAATTCTGTTTCAACTTCTTTTTTTACTTATTTTATGTAGCGCTGTTTATTAACTTTCCTATCTTACGTATTTGTTTCATTAATTTTACTCTAATTCAGTTTAAACTTCGTTTTTTACTTATTTTATGTTGCGCTGTTAATTAAATTTCCTATCATAGGTATTCGTTTCTTTAATTTGAGTGCAATTCAGTTTCAACTACGTTTTTTGCTTATTATATGTCGCGCTGTTTATTCACTTTGGTATCTTACGTTTTAGTTTTTAAATTTGAGTCCAATTAAGTTTCAACTTCGTTTTTTTCTTACTATATATCGCGCTTTTTATTCACTTTCGTATCTTACGATTTCGTTTCTTTAATTTGAGGCTATTTCAGTTTCAAATTCGTTTTTTACTTATGTTATGTAGCGCTGTTTATTAACTTTCGTATCTTACGTATTCCTTTCATTAATTAGAGGTTAATTCAGTTTCAACTTCGTTTTTTATTTATTTTTTGTAGCGCTGTTTATTAACTTTACTATACTACATATTCGTTTCAATAATTTGAGGGCAATTAAGTTTCAACTTTGTTTTGTACTTATTTTATGTAGCCCTGTTTATTAACTTTATTATCTTACGTATTCGTTTCATTAATTGGAGGCTAATTTGCTTTCATCGTCGTTTTTTACTTATTTTATATAGAGATGTTTATTCACTTTTCTATCTTACGTATTCGTTTCATTAATTTGAGGCTAGTTCAGTTTCAACTACGTTTTTTTCTTATTATATTACGCGCTGTTTATTCACTTTCGTATCTTACGTTTTAGTTTCTTTAATTTGAGTCCAATTCAGTTTCAACATCGTTTTTTGCTTACTATATATCGCGCTGTTTATTCACTTTCGTAACTTACGATTTCGTTTTTTTATTTGAGGCTATTTCAGATTCAACTTCGATTTTTACGTATTTCATGTAGCGCTGTTAATTAACTTTAATATCCTGCGTATTCGTATCATTAATTTGACGCTAATTCAGTTTCAACTTTGTATTTTACTTGTTTTATGTAGCGCTGTTGATTAATTTTCCTATCTTTCCTATTCCTTTCATTAATTTGAGGCTTATTTAGTTTTAAATACGTTTTTTACTTATTTATGTAACGCTCTTTATCAACTTTCTTATCTTATGTATTCGTTTCATTAATTTGTGGCTAATTGAGTTTCAACATCGTTTTCAACTTATTTTATGAAGCGCTGTTTATTAACTTTCCTATCTTTCGTATTCGTATCATTAATTTGAATCTAATTCAATATCAACTTCGTTTTTTACTTATTTTATATAACGCTGTTTTTTAACTTTCCTATCTTTCGTATTCGTTTCATTAATGTGTGGCTTATTCAGTTTCAAATTCGTTTTTTATTTATTATATGCAGCGCTGTTTGTTATCTTTCCTTTCTTACGTATTCGTTTCGTTAATTTGCGGGTAATTCAGTTTAAAATTCGTTTTTTACTTATTTTATATAGCGCTGTTTATTAACTTTCCTATCTTAGGTATTCGTTTCTTTAATTTGACGCTAATTCAGTTTCAACTTCGTTTTTTATTTATTTTATGTAGCGCTGTTTATTCAATTTACAGTCTTAAGTTTTAGTGTCTTTAATTTGTGTCCAATTCAGTTTCAACTTCGTTTTTTGCTTACTATATGTCGCGCTGTCTATTCACTTTCGTATCTTACGATTTCGTTTCTTTAATTTGACGCTATTTCAGTTTCAACTTCGATTTTTACGTATTTCATATAGCGCTGTTAATTAACTTTCATATCCTGCGTATTCGTATCATTAATTTGACGCTAATTCAGTTTCAACTTCGTTTTTTACTTATTTTATGTAGCGGTGTTTATTAACTTTCCTATCTTACGTATTCGTTTCATTAATTTGAGGTTAATTGAGATTCAACTTCGTTTTTTACTTATTTTTTGTAGCGCTGTTTATTAACTTTACTATCCTACATATTCGTTTCAATAATTTGAGGGCAATTAATTTTCAAATTTGTTTTGCACTTATTTTATGTAGCGCTGTTTTTTAACTTTCGTATCTTACCTATTCGTTTCCTTAATTTGAGTGTAATTCAGTTTCAACTTCGTTTTTTAGTTATTTTATGTAGCGCTGTTTATTCACTTACCTATCCTATGTATTCGTTTCGTTAATTTGAGGCTAATTCAGCTTCAACTTCGTTGTTTACTTGTTTCAGTAGCGCTGGTTATTCATTTTTCCTATCTTACGTATTCGTTTCATTAATTTGAGGCTAATTTAATTTCATCTTCGTTTTTTACTTATTTTATATAGAGCTGTTTATTCACTTTCCTATCTTACGTATTCGATGCATTAATTTGAGGCTAATTCAGGTTAATCTTCGTTTTCTACTTATTTTATGTAGAGCTGTTTATTCACTTTACTGTCTTACGTATTCGTTTCAATAATTTGAGGCTATTTCAGTTTCTACTTCGTTTTTTACTTATTTTATGTAGCGCTGTTTATTAACTTTCCTATCTTACGTATTCGTTTCAGTAATTTGACATTAATTCAGTTTAAACTTCGTTTTTTACTTATTTTATGTAGCGCTGTTTATTAACTTTCCTATCTTAGGTATTCGTTTCTTTAATTTGAGGCTAGTTCAATTTCAACTTCGTTTTCTACTTATTTTATATAGAGCTGTTTATTAACTTTCCTATCTTACGTATTCGTTTCGGTAATTTGAGATTAATTCAGTTTAAACTTCGTTTTTTACTTATTTTATGTAGCGCTGTTTATTATCTTTCCTATCTTACGTATTCGTTTGTTTAATTTGAGGCTATATCAATTTCAACTTCGATTTTTACTTATTTTATGTAGCGCTGTCAATTAACTTTCATATCCTGCGCATTCGTATCATTAATTTGACGCTAATTCAGTTTCAACTTCGTTTTTTACTTATTTTATGTAGCGCTGTTTATTAACTTTCCTATCTTACGTATTCGTTTCATTAATTTGAGGTTAATTCATTTTCAACTTCGTTTTTTACTTATTTTTTTTAGCGCTGTTTATTAACTTTACTATCCTACATATTCGTTTCAAAAATTTGAGGGCAATTAAGTTTCAACATTGTTTTGTACTTATTTTATGTAGCGCTGTTTATTAACTTTCGTATCTTACGTATTAGTTCCTTTAATTTGAGGCTACTTCAATTTCAACTTCGTTTGCTACTCATTTTATGAAGCGCTGTTTATTAACTTTATTATCTTACGTATTCGTTTCATTAATTTGAGGCTAACTGTGTTTTAACTTCGATTTTTACTTATTATATGTAGCGCTGTTTATTAACTTTCCTATCTTACGTATTCATTTCATTAATTTGAGACTACTTTGCTTTCGTCGTCGTTTTTTACTTATTTTAAATAGAGATGTTTATTCACTTTTCTATCTTACGTATTCGTTTCATTAATTTGAGGCTAGTTCGGTTTCAACTTCGTTATCTACTTATTTTTTGTAGCGCTGTTGATTAACTTTATTATCTTACGTATTCGTTTCATTAATTTGAGGCTAACTCAGTTTTAACTTCTTTTTTTACTTATTATATGCAGCGCTGTTTATCATCTTTCCTATATATTTTGTATTCGTTTCGTTAATTTGAGGCTAATTCTGTTACATCTTCTTTGTTTACTTTTTTTATGTAGCGCTGGTTTTTCACTATCCTATCTTACTAATTCGTTTCATTAATTTGTGGCTAATATAATTTCATCTTCGTTTTCTACATATTTTATATAGAGCTGTTTATTCACATTCCTATCTTACGTATTCGATGCATTAATTTGAGGCTAATTCAGGTTAATCTTTGTTTTCTACTTATTTTATGTAGAGCAGTTTATTCACTTTCTTATCTTACGTATTCGTTTCATTAATTTGAGGCTAATTCAGTTTCAACTTTGTTTTTTATTTGTTTTATGTAGCGCTGTTGATTAATTTTCCTATCTTTCCTATTCCTTTCATTAATTTGAGGCTAATTTATTTTTAAATCGTTTTTTACTTATTTATATAACGCTCTTTATTTACTTTCTTATCTTATGTATTCGTTTCATTAATTTGAGGCTAATTCAGATTCAACATCGTATTTTACTTATTTTATGTAGCGCTGTTTATTCACTTTTCTGTCTTACGAATTCGTTTCAATAATTTGAGGCTAATTCATTTTCAACTTCGTTTTTTACTTATTTTATGTAGCGCAGTTCATTAACTTTCCTATCTTCCGTATTCGTTTCAATAATTTGAGTCTTATCCAGTTTCAACTTTGTTTTTTACTTGTTTTATGTAGCGCTGTATTTTATCTTTCCTATCTTACGTATTCGTTTAATTAATTTGAAGCTATTTCAGTTTTAAATTCATTATTTACTTATGTAATGTAGCGCACTTTATTAACTTTCCTATGTTATGTATTCGTATCATTAATTTGAGTCTAATTCAGTATCTACTTCGTTTTTTACTTATTTTATGTAAAGCTGTATTTTATCTTTCCTATCTATAGTATTCGTTTCATTAATGTGAGGCTAATTCAATTTAAACATCGTTTTTTACTTATTATATGCAGGCTGTATATTATCTTTCCTATCTTACGTATTCGTTTCATTAATTTGAGGCTAACTCAGTTTCAACTTCGTTTTCTACTTATTTTATATAGCGCTGTTTATTAACTTTACTATCTTACGAATTCGTTTCATTATTTTGAGGCTAATTCAGTTTCAACTTCGTTTTTTAATTATTTTATGTAGCGCTGTTTATTAACTTTACTATCTTACGTATTCGTTTCGTTAATTTGCGGAAATTCAGTTTCAAATTCGTTTTTTACTTATTTTTTGTAGCGCTGTTTATTCACTTTCCTATCTTACGTATTCATTTCATTAATTTGAGGTTAATTTGCTTTCATCTTACGTTTTTTACTTATTTTATGTAGCGCTGTTATTTAACTTTCATATGCTGCGTATTTGTATCATTAATTTGACGCTAATTCAGTTTCAACATCGTTTTTTACTTAATTTATGTAGCGCTGTTTATTCACATTCCTATCTTACGTATTCGTTTCATTAATTTGAGGCGATTTCAGTTTTATCTTCGTTTTTTACGTATTTTATATAGCGCTGTTTATTATCTTCCTATCTTACGTATTTGTTTAATTAATTTGAGTGTAATAAGTTTAAACATCGTTTTTTACTTATTTTATGTAGCGCTGTTTATTAACTTTCCTATCTTAGATATTCGTTTCTTTAATTTGAGGCTAGTTCAGTTTCAACTTCGTTTTCTACTTATTTAATATAGAGCTGTTTATTCACCTTCCTATCTTACATATTCGTTTCATTATTTTGAGGCTAATTCTGGTTAATCATCTTTTTTTACTTATTTTATGTAGCGCTGCTTATTCAATTTTCTGTCTTACGTATTCGATTTTTTAATTTGAGGCTATATCAGTTTCAACTTCGTTTCTTACTTATTTTATGTAGCGCTGTTAATTAACTTTCATATCCTGCGTATTCGTATCATTAACTTGACGCTAATTCAGTTTCAATTTCGTTTTTTACTTATTATATGTTGCGCTGTTCATTAACTTTCCTATCTTACGTATTCGTTTCATTAATTTGAGGTTAATTCAGTTTCAACTTCGTTTTTTACTTATTTTTTGTAGCGCTGTTCATTAACTTTACTATCCTACATATTCGTTTCGAAAATTGAGGGAAATTAAGTTTCAAATTTGTTTTGTACTTATTTTATGTAGCACTGTTTATTAACTTTCGTATCTTACGTATTCGTTTCATAAATTTGAGCCTAATTCAGTATCAAATTCTTTTTTTACTTATATTATGTAACGATTTTTTTTAACTTTACTATCTTACGTATTCGTTTCATTAATTTGATGCTAGTTCAGTTTCAACTTCGTTTTCAACTTAATTTATAGAGAGAAGATTATTCATTTTCCTATCTCACGTATTCGTTTCATTAATATGAGGCTAATTCAGGTTATCTTCGTTTTTTACTTATTTTATATAGAACTGTTGATTCACTTTCCTATGTTAAGTTTTCGTTTCATTAATTTGAGGCTAATTCAGTTTCCACTTTTTTTTTACTTATTTTATGTAGCTTTGTTTATTCACTATTCTGTCTTATGTATTCTGTTCAATAATTTGAGGCTAATGCAGTTTCAACTTCGTTTTTCACTTATTTTATGTAGCGCTGTTTATTCACTTTCCTATCTTATGTATTCGTTTCATTAATTTGAGGGTAATTCAGTTTCAACTTCGTTTTTCACTTATTTTATGTAGCTCTGTTTATTCACTTTCTGTCTTATGTATTCGTTCTAATAATGTGAGGCTAATTCAGTTTCATGTTCGATTTTTAATTATTTTATGTAGCGCTGTTTGTTCACTTTTCTGTCTTACGAATTCGTTTCACTAATTTGAGGCTAATTCTTATTCAACTTCGTTTCTTACTTATTTTATGTAGCGCTGTTTATTAACTTTCCTATCTTACGTATTCGTTTCAATAATTTGAGTTAATCCAGTTTCAACTTTGTTTTTTACTTGTTTTATTTAGCGCTTTTTATTAACTTTCCTATGTTACGTATTCGATTAATTAATTTGAAGCTAATTCAGGTTTAAATTCGTTTTTTACTTATTTAATGTAGCGCACTTCATTAACTTTCCTATATTATGTATTCGTATAATTAATTTGAGTCTAATTCAGTATCTACTTCGTTTTTTACTTATTTTATATAATGCTGTATTTTAACTTTCCTATCTATCGTATTCGTTTCATTAATGTGAGGCTAATTCAGCTTCAACATCGTTTTTTACTTATTATATGCAGCGCTGTATATTATCTTTCCTATCTTATGTATTCGTATCATTAATTTGAGGCTAATTCATATTCAACTTCGTTTCTTACTTATTTTATGTAGCGCTGTTTATTAACTTTCCTATCTTACGTATTCGTTTCAATAATTTGAGTTAATCCAGTTTCAACTTCGTTTTCTACTTATTATATGTAGCGCTGTTTATTAACTTTACTATCTTACGTATTCGTTTCATTATTTTGAGGCTAATTCATTTTCACCTTCGTTTTTTAATAATTTTATGTAGTGCTGTTTATTAACTTTACTATCTTACGTATTCGTTTCGTTAATTTGCGGGTAATTCAGTTTCAACTTCGTTTTTTACTTATTTTATGCAGCGCTGTTTATTTACTTTCCTATCTTACGTATTCATTTCATTAATTTGAGGGTAATTTGCTTTCATCTTCGTTTTTTACTTATTTTATGTAGCGCTGCCAATTAACTTTCATATCCTGCGTATTTGTATCATTAATTTGACGCTATATCAGTTTCAACTTCGTTTTTTACTTAATTTATGTAGCGCTGTTTATTCACTTTCCTATCTTAGGTATTCGTTTCATTAATTTGAGGCGATTTCAGTTTCATCTTCGTTTTTTACGTATTTATGTAGCGCTGTTTATTAACTTCCTATCTTACGTATTTGTTTAATTCATTTCAGTCTAATTCAGTTTAAACTTCGTTTTATACTTATTTTATGTAACGCTGTTTATTAACTTTCCTATCTTAGATATTCGTTTCTTTAATTTGAGGCTAGTTCAGTTTCAACTTCTTTTTCTACTTATTTAATATAGAGCTGTTTATTCACTTTCCTATCTCAGATATTCGTTTCTTTAATTTGTGGCTAGTTCAGTTTCAACTTCTTTTTCTACTTATTTAATATAGAGCTGTTTATTCACTTTCCTATCTTACATATTCGTTTCTTTAATTTGAGGCTAGTTCAGTTTCAACTTCTTTTTCTACTTATTTAATAAAGAGCTGTTTATTCAATTTTCTGTCTTACGTATTCGATTCTTTAATTTGAGGCTATATCAATTTCAACTACGATTCTTACTTATTTTATGTAGCGCTGTTAATTAACTTTCATATCCTGCGTATTCGTATCATTAATTTGACGCTAATTCAGGTTCAACATCGTTTTTTAACTTATTTTATGTAGCGCTGTTTATTAACATTCCTATCTTACGTATTCGTTTCATTAATTTGAGTCTAATTCAGTATCAAATTCGTTTTTTACTTATATTATGTAACGATGTTTTTTAACTTTACTATCTTACGTATTCGTTTCGTTAATTTGAGGGTAATTCCGATTCAACTTCGTTTTTTAGTTATCTTATGTAGCGCTGTTTATTAACTTTCCTATCTTACGTATTCGTTTCGTTAATTAGAGGGTAATTCAGATTCAACTTCGTTTTTTACTTATTTTATATAGAGCTGTTGATTCACTTTCCTATCTTACGTATTCGTTTCATTAATTTGAGGCTAATTCAGTTTCAACTTAATTTATTACTTATTTTATGTAGCGTTGTTTATTCACTTTTCTGTCTGATGTATTCGGTTCAACAATTTGAGGCTAATTCAGTTTCAACTTCGTTTTTCACTTATTTATGTAGCGCTGTTTATTCACCTTCCTATCTTATGTATTCGTTTCGTTAATTTGAGGCTAATTCAGCTTCAACTTCGTTGTTTACTTGTTTATGTAGCGCTGGTTATTCACTCTCCTATCTTACGTATTCGTTTCATTAATTTGAGGCTAATTTAATTTCATCTTCGTTTTTTACTTATTTTATATATAACTGTTTATTCACTTTCCTATCTTACGTATTCGATTCATTAATTTGAGGATAATTCAGGTTAATCTTCGTTTTTTACTTATTTTATGTAGAGCTGTTTATTCACCTTCATATCTTACGTACTCGTTCATTAATTTGACGCTAATTCGGATTCATCTTCGTCTTTTACTTATTTAAAGTAGCGCTGTTTATTCACTTATCTGTCTTACGAATTCGTTTCAATAATTTGAGGCTAATTCATTTTCAACATCCGTTTTTTCTTGTTTTATGTAGCGCTGTTTATTAACTTTCCTATCTTACGTATACGTTTCAATAATTTGAGTCTAATCCAGTTTCAACTTTGTTTTTTACTTGTTTTATGTAGCGCTGTTTATTAACTTTCCTATCTTACGTATTCGTTTAATTAATTTGAAGCTAATTCAGTTTTAAATTCGTTTTTTACTTATTTAATGTAACGCACTTTATTAACTTTCCTATGTTATGTATTCGTATCATTAATTTGAGTCTAATTCAGTATCTACTTCGTTTTTTACATTTTTTATGTAACGCTGTATTTTAACTTTCCTATCTATCGTATTCGTTTCATTAATGTGAGGCTAATTCAGTTTCAACATCGTTTTTTACTTATTATATGCAGCGCTTTATATTATCTTTCCTATCTTATGTATTCGTTTCATTAATTTGAGGCTAACTCAGTTTCAACATCGTTTTCTACTTATTTTATGTAGTGCTGTTTATTAACTTTACTATCTTACGTATTCGTTTCATTATTTTGAGGCTAATTCAGTTTCAACTTCGTTTTTTAATTATTTTATGTAGCGCTGTTTATTAACTTTACTATCTTACGAATTCGTTTCGTTAATTTGCGGGTAATTCAGATTCAACATCGTTTTTTACTTATTTTATGTAGCGTTGTTTATTCACTTTCCTATCTTACGTATTCATTTCATTAATTTGAGGCTAATTTGCTTTCATCTTCGTTTTTTATTTATTTTATGTAGCGCTGTTAATTAACTTTCATATCCTGCGTATTTGTATCATTAATTTGACGCTAATTCAGTTTCAACTTCGTTTTTTACTTAATTTATGTATCGCTGTTTATTAACTTTCCTATCTTATGTATTCGGTTCAATAATTTGAGGCTAATTCAGTTTCAACTTCGTTTTTCACTTATTTTATGTAGCGCTGTTTATTCACTTTCCTATCTCAGATATTCGTTTCTTTAATTTGTGGCTAGTTCAGTTTCAACTTCTTTTTCTACTTATTTAATATAGAGCTGTTTATTCAATTTTCTGTCTTACGTATTCGATTTTTTAATTTGAGGCTATATCAATTTCAACTACGATTCTTACTTATTTTATGTAGCGCTGTTAATTAACTTTCATATCCTGCGTATTCGTATCATTAATTTGACGCTAATTCAGGTTCAACGTCGTTTTTTAACTTATTTTATGTAGCGCTGTTTATTAACATTCCTATCTTACGTATTCGTTTCATTAATTTGGTGTTAAATCAGATTCAACTTCGTTTTTTACTTATTTTTTGTAGCGCTGTTTATTAACTTTACTATCCTACATATTCGTTTCAATAATTTGAGGGCAATTAAGTTTCAACTTTGTTTTGTACTTATTTTATGTAGCGCTGTTTATTAACTATCGTATCTTACGTATTCGTTTCATTAATTTGAGTCTAATTCAGTATCAAATTCGTTTTTTACTTATATTATGTAACGATGTTTTTTAACTTTACTATCTTACGTATTCGTTTCGTTAATTTGAGGGTAATTCCGATTCAACTTCGTTTTTTAGTTATCTTATGTAGCGCTGTTTATTAACTTTCCTATCTTACGTATTCGTTTCGTTAATTAGAGGGTAATTCAGATTCAACTTCGTTTTTTACTTATTTTATATAGAGCTGTTGATTCACTTTCCTATCTTACGTATTCGTTTCATTAATTTGAGGCTAATTCAGTTTCAACTTAATTTATTACTTATTTTATGTAGCGTTGTTTATTCACTTTTCTGTCTGATGTATTCGGTTCAACAATTTGAGGCTAATTCAGTTTCAACTTCGTTTTTCACTTATTTATGTAGCGCTGTTTATTCACCTTCCTATCTTATGTATTCGTTTCGTTAATTTGAGGCTAATTCCGCTTCAACTTCGTTGTTTACTTGTTTATGTAGCGCTGGTTATATACTCTCCTATCTTACGTATTCGTTTCATTAATTTGAGGCTAATTTAATTTCATCTTCGTTTTTTACTTATTTTATATATAACTGTTTATTCACTTTCCTATCTTACGTATTCGATTCATTAATTTGAGGATAATTCAGGTTAATCTTCGTTTTTTACTTATTTTATGTAGAGCTGTTTATTCACCTTCATATCTTACGTACTCGTTCATTAATTTGACGCTAGTTCGGATTCATCTTCGTCTTTTACTTATTTAAAGTAGCGCTGTTTATTCACTTATCTGTCTTACGAATTCGTTTCAATAATTTGAGGCTAATTCATATTTAACATCCGTTTTTTCTTGTTTTATGTAGCGCTGTTTATTAACTTTCCTATCTTACGTATACGTTTCAATAATTTGAGTCTAATCCAGTTTCAACTTTGTTTTTTACTTGTTTTATGTAGCGCTGTTTATTAACTTTCCTATCTTACGTATTCGTTTAATTAATTTGAAGCTAATTCAGTTTTAAATTCGTTTTTTACTTATTTAATGTAACGCACTTTATTAACTTTCCTATGTTATGTATTCGTATCATTAATTTGAGTCTAATTCAGTATCTACTTCGTTTTTTACATATTTTATGTAACGCTGTATTTTAACTTTCCTATCTATCGTATTCGTTTCATTAATGTGAGGCTAATTCAGTTTCAACATCGTTTTTTACTTATTATATGCAGCGCTTTATATTATCTTTCCTATCTTATGTATTCGTTTCATTAATTTGAGGCTAACTCAGTTTCAACATCGTTTTCTACTTATTTTATGTAGTGCTGTTTATTAACTTTACTATCTTACGTATTCGTTTCATTATTTTGAGGCTAATTCAGTTTCAACTTCGTTTTTTAATTATTTTATGTAGCGCTGTTTATTAACTTTACTATCTTACGAATTCGTTTCGTTAATTTGCGGGTAATTCAGATTCAACATCGTTTTTTACTTATTTTATGTAGCGTTGTTTATTCACTTTCCTATCTTACGTATTCATTTCATTAATTTGAGGCTAATTTGCTTTCATCTTCGTTTTTTATTTATTTTATGTAGCGCTGTTAATTAACTTTCATATCCTGCGTATTTGTATCATTAATTTGACGCTAATTCAGTTTCAACTTCGTTTTTTACTTAATTTATGTATCGCTGTTTATTAACTTTCCTATCTTATGTATTCGGTTCAATAATTTGAGGCTAATTCAGTTTCAACTTCGTTTTTCACTTATTTTATGTAGCGCTGTTTATTCACTTTCCTATCTTAAGTATTCGTTTCGTTATTTTGAGACTAATTCAGATTGAACTTCGTTGTTTACTTGTTTAAGTAGCGCTAGTTATTCACTTTACTATCTTACGTTTTCGATTCATTAATTTACGGATTATTCAGGTTAATCTTCGTTTTTTACTTATTTTATGTAGAGATGTTTGTTCATCTTCTTATCTTACGTATTCGTTTCAATAATTTGAGTCTAATCCAGTTTCAACTTTGTTTTTTACTTGTTTTATGTAGCGCTGTTTATTAACTTTCCTATCTTACGTATTCGTTTAAATAATTTGAAGCTAATTCAGTTTTAAATTTGTTTTTTACTTATTTAATGAAGCCCACCTTATTTACTTTCCTATATTATGTATTAGTATCATTAATTTGAGTCTAATTCAGTATCTACTTCGTTTTTTACTTATTTTATGTAACGCTGTATTTTAACTTTCCTATCTATCGTATTCGTTTCATTAATATGAGGCTAATTCAGTTTTAACATCGTTTTTTACTTATTATATGCAGCGCTGTATATTATCTATCCTATCTTACGTATTCGTTTCATTAATTTGAGGCTAACTCAGTTTCAACTTCGTTTTCTGCTTATTTTATGTAACTCTGTTTATTAACTTTACTATCTTACGTATTCGTTTCATTAATTTGAGCCTAATTCAGTTTCAACTTCGTTTTTTACTTATTTTATGTAGCGCTGTTTATTCACTTTCTTATCTTACGTATTCATTTCATTAATTTGAGGCTAATTTGCTTTCATCTTCGTTTTTTACTTATTTTATGTAGCGCTGTCAATTAACTTTCATATCCTGCCTATTTCTATCATTAATTTGACGCTAATTCAGTTTCAACTTCGTTTTTTACTTTATTTCTGTAGCGCTGTTTATTCACTTTCCTATCTTGCGTATTCGTTTCATTAATTTGAGGCGATTTCAGTTTCATCTTCGTTTTTTACATATTTTATGTAGCGCTGTTTATTAACTTCCTATCTTACGTATTTGTTTAATTAATTTTAGTATAATTCAGTTTAAACATCGTTTTTTACTTATTTTATGTAGCGCTGTTTATTAACTTTCCTATCTTAGATATTCGTTTCTTTAATTTGAGGCTAGTTCAGCTTCAACTTCGTTTTCTACTTACTTATGATAGAGCTGTTTATTCACTTTCCTATCTTACATATTCGTTTCATTAATTTGAGGCTAATTCTGGTTAATCATCATTTTTTACTTATTTTATATAGCGCTGTTTATTCAATTTTCTGTCTTACGTATTCGATTCTTTAATTTGAGGCTATATCAGATTCAACTTCGATTCTTACTTATTTTGTGTAGCGCTGTTAATTAACTTTCATATCCTGCGTATTCGTATCATTAATTTGACGCTAATTCAGTTTCAACTACGTTTTTTACTTACTATATGTCGCGCTGTTTATTCACTTTCGTATCTTACGATTTCGTTTCTTTATATTGAGGCTATTTCAGTTTCAACCTCGTTTTTTACTTATTTCATGTAGCGCTGTTTATTAACTTTCCAATCTTACGTATTCGTTTCATTAATTTGAGGTTAATTGAGTTTCAACTTCGTTTTTTACTATTTTTTTGTAGCGCTGTTTATTAACTTTACTCTCCTACATATTCGTTTCAATAATTTGAGGGCAATTAAGTTTCAACTTTGTTTTCTACTTATTATATTTAGCGCTGTTTAATAACTTTCGTATCTTACGTGTTCGTTTCATTAATTTGAATCAAATTCAGAATCAAATTCGCTTTTTACTTATATTATGTAACGATGTTTTTTAACTTTACTATCTTACGTATTCGTTTCGTTAATTTGAGGGTAATTCAGTTTCAACTTCGTTTTTTAGTTATTTTAAGTAGCGCTTTATATTAACTTTCCTATCTTACATATTGGTTTCGTTAATTTGAGGGTAATTCAGCTTCAAATTGGTTTTTTACTTATTTTATATAGAGCTGTTGATTCACTTTCCTATCTTACGAATTCGTTTCAATAATTTGAGGCTTATTCAGTTTCAACTTAATTTTTTACTTATTTTATGTAGCGTTGTTTATTCACTTTTCTGTCTTATGTATTCGGTTCAATAATTTGAGGCTAATTCAGTTTCAAATTCGTTTTTCACTTATTTTATGTAGCGCTGTTTATTCACTTTCCTATCTTATGTATTCGTTTCGTTAATTTGAGGCTAATTCAGCTTCAACTTCGTTGTTTACTTGTTTAAGTAGCGCTGGTTATTCACTTTCCTATCTTACATATTCGTTTCATTAATTTGAGGCTAATTTAATTTCATCTTCGTTTTTTACTTATTTTATATATAGCTGTTTATTCACTATCCTATCTTACGTATTCGATTCATTAATTTGAGGATAATTCAGGTTAATCTTCGTTTTTTACTTATTTTATGTAGAGCTGTTTATTCACCTTCTTATCTTACGTATTCGTTTCATTAATTTGACGCTAATTCGGTTTCATCTTCGTTCTTTACTTATTTTATGTTGCGCTGTTTATTCACTTTTCTGTCTTACGTATTCGTTTCCATAATTTGAGGCTAATTCAGCTTCAACTTCGTTTTTTACATATTTAATGTAGCGCTCTTTATTCACTTTCATATCTTACGTATCCGTATCATTAATTTGAGGCTAATCCAGGTACAACATTGTTTTTTACTTGTTTTATGTAGCGATTTTTATTGATTTTTGTATCTTACGTATTCCTTTCATTAATTTGAGGCTAATTCAGTTTTAACTTCGTTTTTTACTTATTTAATGTAGAGCTCTTTATTGACTTTCCAATCTTATGTATTCGTTTCATTAATTTGTGGCTAATTCAGTTTCAACTTCGTTTTCTACTTATTTTATATAGCGCTGTTTATTAACTTTCCTATCTTTCGTATTCGATTCATTAATTTGAGTCTAATTCATTATCAACATGGTTTTTTACTTATTTTATGTAAGGCTTTTTTTTAACTTTCCTATCTTTCGTATTCTTTTCATTAATGTGAGGATAATTCAGATTCAATTACGTTTTTTACTTATTATAAGCAGCGCTGTTTATTATCTTACCTATCTTTCGTATTCGTTTCTTTAATTTGAGGCTAATTCAGTTTCAAATTCGTTTATTACCTGTTTTATGTAGCTCTGTTTATTCATTTTCCTATCTTATGTATTGCTTTCATTAATTTGAGGTTAATTCAATTTTAACTTCGTTTTTTACTTATTTAATATATCGTTCATTATTAACATTCTATATTATGTATAAGTTTCATTAATTTTTGGCTAATCAGTTTCAACTTCTTTTTCGACTTATTTTATGCAGAGCTATATTATTAACTTTCCTATCCTACGTATTCGTTTCATTAATTTGTGGCTAATTCAGTATCACTTCGTTTATTACTTATTTTATGTAACGCTGTTTTTTAACTTTCCTATCTTTCGTATTCGTTTCATTAATGTGAGGCTTATTAAGTTTCAATTTCGGTTTTTACTTATAATATGCAGCGCTGTTTATTGTCATTCCTATCTTATGTATTCGTTTCATTAATTTGTGGCTTATTCAGTTTCAACTTCGTTTTCTACTTATTTTATGTAGCGCTGTTTATTAACTTTACTATCATACGTATTCGTTTCATTAATTTGTGGCTAATTCAGTTTCAAATTCGTTTTTTAATTATTTTATGTAGCGCTGTTTATTAACTATACTATCTTACGTATTCGTTTCGTTAATTTGCGGGTAATTCATTTTAACTTTGTTTTTTACTTATTTTATTTTGCGCTGTTTATTCACTTTACTGTCTTACGTATTCGTTTCAATAATTTGTGGCTATTTCATTTTCAACTTCGTTTTTTACTTATTTTATGTAGCGCTGTTTATTAACTTTCCTATCTTACGTATTCGTTTCCGTAATTTGAGACTAATTCAGTTTAAACTTCGTTTTTTACTTATTTTATGTAGCGCTGTTTATTAACTTTCCTATCTTAGGTATTCGTTTCTTTAATTTGAGGCTAGTTCAGTTTCAACTTCGTTTTCTATTTATTTTATATAGTGCTGTTTATTCACTTTCCTATCTTACGTATTCGTTTCATTAATGTGAAGCTAATTCAGTTTCAATTTCGTTTTTTACTTATTATATACAGCGCTGTTTATTATCATTCCTATCTTACGTAGTCGTTTCTTTAATTTGAGGCTATATCAGGTTCAACTTCGTTTTTTACTTATTTTATGTAGCGCTGTCAATTAACTTTCATATCCTGCGTATTGGTATCATTAATTTGACGCTAATTCAGTTTCAACTTCGTTTTTTACTTATTTTATGTAGCGCTCTTTATTAACATTCTATCTTACGTATTCGTTTCATTAATTTGTGGCTAATTTAATTTCATCTTCGTTTTTTACATATTTTATATAGAGCTGTTTATTCACTTTCCTATCTTACGTAATCGTTTCAATAATTTGAGACTAATACAGGTAAATCACCGTTTTTTAATTATTTTCTGTAGAGCTGTTTATTCACTTTCTTATCTTACGTATACGTTTCGATACTTTGACGCTAATTCAGTTTCATCTTCGTTTTTTACTTATTTTATGTAGCGCTATTTATTCACTTTTCTGTCTTACGAATTCGTTTCAATAATTTGAGACTAATTAATTTTCAACATTGTTTTTTACTTATTTTATGTAGCGCTGTTTATTAACTTTCCGATCTTACCTATTCGTTTCAATAATTTGAGTTTAATCCTGTTTCAATTTTGTTTTTACTTGTTTTATGTAGCGCTGTTTATTAACTTACCTATCTTACGTATTCGTTTAATTAATTTGAAGCTAATTCAGTTTTTAATTCGTTTTTTACTTATTTAATGTAGCGCACTTTATTAACTTTCCTATATTATGTATTCGTATCATTAATTTGAGTCTAATTCAGTATCTACTTCGTTTTTTACTAATTTTATATAACGCTGTATTTTAACTTTCCTATCTATCGTATTCGTTTCATTAATGTGAGGCTAATTCATTTTCAACATCCTTTTTTACTTGTTATATGCAGCGCTGTACATTATCTTACCTATCTTATGTATCCGTTTCATTAATTTGAGGCAAACTCAGTTTCAACTTCGTTTTCTACTTATTTTATGTAGCGCTGTTTATTAACTTTACTATCTTAAGTATTCGTTTCATTAATTTGAGGCTAATTCAGTTTCAACTTCGTTTTTTAATTATTTTATGTAGCGCTGTTTATTCACTTTCCTATCTTACGTTTTTTCAAAATTTTTTTCGAAATTTATTTCGTTAATTTTTTCAAAATTTTTTTCGAAAAATTTTTTTCCAAAATTTTATCGAAATTTTTTTTAAAATTTTTTTCGAAATTTTTTTTCAAATTTTTTTTTGAAAATTTTTTTCATAATTTTTTTCGAAATTTTTTTTTCAAAATGTTTTTCGAAAATTTTTTTCGAAAACTTTTTTTCGAAATTTTTTTCGAAATCTTTTTACAAAATTTTTTTCGAAATTTTTTTTCAAAATTTTTTTCGAAATTTTTTTTAAAAATTTTTTTCGAAATTTTTTTTTAAAATTTTTTTTCGAAATTTTTTTCAAATTTTTTTCCGAAAAATTTTTTTTCCAAAATTTTTTTGAAAATTTTTTTGTTTTTTTCGAAATTTTTTTTCAAAATTTTTTTTTGGAAATTTTTTTTCGAAATTTTTAAAAAAATTTTTTTTCGAAATTTTTTTTCAAAATTTTTCTCGAAATTTTTTTCGAAAACTTTTTTCGAAAACTTTTTTTCGAAATTTTTTTCGAAATCTTTTTACAAATTTTTTTATCGAAATTTTTATCGAAAATTTTTTTCAAAATTTTTATCGAAAATTTTTTTCAAAATTTTTTTCGAAATTTTTTTCGAAAACTTTTTTCGAAAACTTTTTTTCGAAATTTTTTTCGAAATCTTTTTACAAAATTTTTTTCGAAATTTTTTTTCAAAATTTTTTTCGAAATTTTTTTTAAAAATTTTTTTCGAAATTTTTTTTTAAAATTTTTTTTCGAAATTTTTTTCAAATTTTTTTCCGAAAAATTTTTTTTCCAAAATTTTTTTGAAAATTTTTTTGTTTTTTTCGAAATTTTTTTTCAAAATTTTTTTTTGGAAATTTTTTTTCGAAATTTTTAAAAAAATTTTTTTTCGAAATTTTTTTTCAAAATTTTTCTCGAAATTTTTTTTTCGCAATTTTTCTCGAAAAGTTTTTATCGAAATTTTCTTCGAAAATTTTTTTAAAAATTTTTTTCGAAAATTTTTTCGAAAATTTTTTTGAAATTTTTTTTCGAAATTTTTTTTCAAAATTTTTTTCGAAATTTTCTTACAAAATTTTATTCGAAATTTTTTTTCAAAATTTTTTTCGAAAATTTATTTTCGAAATTTTTTAGTCGAAAATTTTTTTTCAAAATTTTTTCGAAAATTTTTTTTTGGAAATTTTTTTCAAATTTTTTTCGAAAAATTTTTTTTAAAATTTTTTTCAAAACTTTTTTTCCAAAATTTTTTTCGAATTTTTTTTCAAATTTTTTTTTGAAAATTTTTTTCGAAAATATTTTTTCGAAAATTTTTTCAAATTTTTTTTCGAAAATTTTTTTCAAATTTTTTTTCGAAAATTTTTTTTCAAAATTATTTTCGAAAAATTTTTTTCAAAATTTTTTCCAAAATTTTTTTTTCGAAATTTTTTTCAAAATTTTTTCGAAATTGTTTTCGAAATTTCGTTCGAAAATTTTTTTAAAAATTTTTTTCGAAATTTTTTTCAAAATTTTTTTCGAAATTTTTTTCGAAAAATTTTTTTCCAAAATTTTTTCGAAAATTTTTTTGAAAATTTTTTTTCAAAATTTTTTTCGAAAATATTTTTTTCAAACATTTTTTCGGAAATTTTTTTCAAAATTTTTTTCGAAATTTCTTTTCGAAATTTCTTTCGAATTTTTTTTTCGAAATTTTTTTTTCAAAATTTTTTTCGAAATTTTTATTAAAAATTTTTTCGAAAATTTTTTCGAAAATTTTTTTCGAAAATTTTTTCGAAAATTTTTTTCGAAAATTTTTTTCGAAATTTTTTTTCAAAATTTTTTTCGAATTTTTTTTCAAAATTTTTTTTCAAAATTTTTTTCGAAAATATTTTTTCGAAAATTTTTTCAAATTTTTTTTCGAAAATTTTTTTCAAATTTTTTTTCGAAAATTTTTTTTCAAAATTATTTTCGAAAAATTTTTTTCAAAATTTTTTCCAAAATTTTTTTTTCGAAATTTTTTTCAAAATTTTTTTCGAAATTGTTTTCGAAATTTCGTTCGAAAATTTTTTTAAAAATTTTTTTCGAAATTTTTTTCAAAATATTTTCGAAATGTTTTTCGAAAATTTTTTTTCCGAAATTTTTTCGAAATTTTTTTTGAAAATTGTTTTTCAAAATTTTTTTCGAAAATATTTTTTCGGAAATTTTTTTCAAAATTTTTTTCGATATTTTTTTTTCGAAATTTCTTCGAAATTTTTTTTTGAAAATTTTTTTCGAAATTTTATTTTCGAAATTTTTTTCAAAAATTTTTTTTCGAAATTTCTTTCGAAAATTTTTTTCAAAATTTTTTCAAAATTTTTTTCCAAATTTTTTTCGAATTTTTTTTCGAAAAATTTTTTTCCGAAATTTTTTCGGAAATTTTTTTGAAATTTTTTTTTCAAAATTTTTTTCAAACATATTTTTTCGGAAATTTTTTTCAAAATTTTTTTCGAAATTTCTTTTCGAAATTTCTTTCGAAATTTTTTTTCGAAATTTTTTTTTCAAAATTTTTTTCGAAATTTTTATTAAAAATTTTTTTCGAAAATTTTTTTTCGAAATTTTTTTCGAAAATTTTTTTCGAAAATTTTTTTAGAAATTTTTTTTCAAAATTTTTTTAGAAATTTTTTTTCAAAATTTTTTTCGAATTTTTTTTCAAAATTTTTTTTCAAAATTTTTTTCGAAAATATTTTTTCGAAAATATTTTTTCGAAAATTTTTTTCAAATTTTTTTTCGAAAATTTTTTTCAAATTTTTTTTTGAAAATTTTTTTTCAAAATTTTTTTCGAAAATTTTTTTTCGAAAATTTTTTTTAAAATTATCTTCGAAAAATTTTTTTCAAAATTTTTTCCAAAATTTTTTTTTCGAAATTTTTTTCAAAATTTTTTTCGAAATTGTTTTCGAAATTTCGTTAGAAAATTTTTTTAAAAATTTCTTTCAAAATTTTTTTCGATATTTTTTTAAAATTTTTTTTCGAAATTTTTTTCGAAAAATTTTTTTCCGAAATTTTTTCGAAATTTTTTTTGAAAATTTTTTTCAAAATTTTTTTCGAAAATATTTTTTCAAAATTTTTTTCGAAATTTCTTTTTGAAATTTCTTTCGAAATTTTTTTTCGAAAATTTTTTTCAAAATTTTTTTCGAAATTTTTTTTTCGAAATTCTTTTTTCGAAATTTTTTTCAAAAATTTTTTTGAAAATTTTTTTCGAAAAATTTTTTTCCAAAATTTTTTCGAAAATTTTTTTGAAATTTTTTTTCGAAATTTTTTTTCAAAATTTTTTTCGAAATTTTTTTCGAAAATTTTTTTCAAAATTTTTTTCGAAATTGTTTTTCAAATTTTTTTTTGAAATTTTTTTTCAAAATTTTTTTCCAAATTTTTTTCGAAAATTTTTTTTTGAAAATTTTTTTCTAAATTATTTTCGAAAATTTTTTTTCAAAATTTTTTTCGAAATTTTTCTCAAAATTTTTTTGAAATTTTTTTTCGAAATTTTTTTCTAAATTTTTTTTGAAAATTTTTTTCGAAAAATTTTTTTGAAAATTTTTTTGAAAGTTTTTTTCGAAATTTTTTTTCAAAATTTTTTTTTGGAAATTTTTTTTCGAATTTTTTTTCGAAATTTTTTTCGAAAATTTTTTTCAAAATTTTTTTCGTAATTTTTTTTCAGAATTTTTTCCAAATTTTTTTTTCAAAATTTTTTTCGAAATTTTTTTTTCGAAAATTTTTTTCTAATTTTTTTTCAAAAATTTTTTTTCGAAATTTTTTTTGAAAATTTTTTTTGAAAATTTTTTTTCGAAAATTTTTTTCCAAAATTTTTTTCGAAAATTTTTTTCAAAATTTTTTTCAAAATTTTTTTCAAATTTTTTTTTCAAAATTTTTTTCGAAAATTTTTTTCTAATTTTTTTTCGAAAATTTTTTTTCGAAATTTTTTTGAGAATTTTTTTTGAAAATTTTTTTTTGGAAATTTTTTTCAAAATTTTTTTCGAAAATTTTTTTTGGAATATTTTTTTGAAAATTTTTTTTGAAAAATTTTTTTCCAAAATTTTTTTGAAAATTTTTTTTCGGAAATTTTTTTCAAAATTTTTTTCGAAATTTCTTTTCGAAATTTCTTTCGAAATTTTTTTTCGAAATTTTTTTCGAAAATTTTTTTTCGAAATTTTTTTCGAAAATTTTTTTCGAAAATTTTTTTAGAAATTTTTTTTCAAAATTTTTTTCGAATTTTTTTTCAAAATTTTTTTTCAAAATTTTTTTCGAAAATATTTTTTCGAAAATTTTTTTCAAATTTTTTTTCGAAAATTTTTTTCAAATTTTTTTTCGAAAATTTTTTTTCAAAATTTTTTTCGAAATTTTTTTTTCGAAAATTTTTTTCAAAATTTTTTCGAAATTTTTTTGCATAATTTTTTTCTAAATTTTTTTTTCGAAAATTTTTTTGAAAATTTTTTTCCAAAATTTTTTCGAAAATTTTTTTGAAAATTTTTTCGAAATTTTTTTTCAAAATTTTTTTTCAAAATTTTTTTCGAAAATTTTTTTTCGAAAATTTTTTTCAAAATTTTTTTCGAAATTTTTTTTTAAAATTTTTTTCGGAATTTTTTTCGAAAATTTTTTTTTGAAATTTTTTTCAAAAATTTTTTATCGAAATTTTTATAGAAAATTTTTTTCACAATTTTTTTCGAAATTTTTTTCGAAAACTTTTTCTCGAAAACTTTTTTTCGAAATTTTCGAAAATTTTTGTCAAAATTTTTTTCGAAAAATTTTTTTCCAAAATTTATCGAAAATTTCTTTGAAAATTTTATCGAAATTTTTTTTCAAAATTTTTTTCGAAATTTTTTTCGAAATTTTTTTTTCGAATATTTTTTTGAAAATTTTTTTCGAAAAATTTTTTTCCAAAATTTTTTCGAAATTTTTTTTCAAAATTTTTTTCAAAATTTTTTTTTCGAAAATTTTTTTGAAAATTTTTTTCCAAAATTTTTTCCAAAATATTTTTGAAAATTTTTTCGAAATTTATTTTCAAAATTTTTTTCGTAAATTTTTTTTCGAATTTTTTTCGAAATTTTTTTTGGAAATTTTTTCTCGAAATTTTTTTCGAAATTTTTTTTCCAAATTTTTTTTCAAATTTTTTTTCAAAATTTTTTTCGAAAATTTTTTTTCGAAAATTTTTTTCAAAATTTTTTTCGAAATTTTTTATCAAAATTTTTTTCAAAATTTTTTTTAAAAATTTTTTTTGAAAATTTTTTTTCGAAATTTTTTTCGAAATGTTTTTCGAAAATTATTTTTCGAAATTTTTTTCGAAAATTTTTTTCGAATTTTTTTCTCAAAATTTTTTTCGAAATTTTTTTTCAAATTTTTTTTTCGAAATTTTTTTTCAAAATTTTTTTCGAAAATTTTTTTTTGAAAATTTTTTTCTAATTATTTTCGAAAATTTTTTTTCAAAATTTCTTTCGAAATTTTTTTTCGAAAAAATTTTTCTAATTTTTTTTCGAAAATGTTTTCGAAATTTTTTTTCAAAATTTTTTTCGTTAATTTGCGGGTTATTCAGTTTCAACTTCGTTTTTTACTTATTTTATGTAGCGTTGTTTATTCACTTTCCTATCTTACGTATTCATTTCATTAATTTGAAGCTAATTTGCTTTTATCTTCGTTTTTTACTTATTTTGTGTAGCGCTGTTAATTAACTTTCATATCCTGCGTTTTTTCAAATTTTTTTTCGAAATTTATTTCGTAAATTTTTTCAAAATTTTTTCAAATTTTTTTTCGAAATTTTTTTTCAAATTTTTTTTCGAAATTTTTTTCGAAAATTTTTTTTCGATATTTATTTCGAAAATTTTTTTCAAAATTTTTTTCCGAAATTTTTTTTCAAAATTTTTTTCGAAATTTTTTTTCAAAATTTTTTTTCAAAATTTTTTTTCAAAATTTTTTTTCAAAATTTTTTTTCAAATTTTTTTTTCGAAATTTTTTTCGACATTTTTTTTGAAAATTATGAAAATTTTTTTTCGAAAATTTTTTTCAAAATGTTTTTTGAAAATTTTTTTTCAAAATTTTTTTTGAAAATTTTTTTTCGAAAATTTTTTTGATAATTTTTTTTCAAATTTTTTTTCGAAAATTTTTTTTCGAAATTTTTTTTGGAATTTTTTTTGAAAATGTTTTTCGAAAAATCTTTTTCCAAAATTTTTTCGAAAATTTTTTTGTTTTTTTCGAAATTTTTTTTCAAAATTTTTTTCGGAAATTTTTTTTCGAAATTTTTTTCGAAAATTTTTTAAAAATTTTTTTCGAAATTTATTTTCAAAATTTTTTTTAAATATTTTTTTTGGAATTTTTTTTCAGTTTTTTTGAAAATTTTTTTCGAAGTTTTTTTTCAAAATTTTTTTCGAAAATTTTTTTTCGAAATTTTTTCGAAAATTTTTCGAAAATTTTTTTTCGAAATTTTTTTTTCGAAAATTTTTTTCGAAATTTTTTCTCAAAATTTTTTTCGAAATTTTTTTTCAAATTTTTTTTTTGAAATTTTTTTTCAAAATTTTTTTCGAAAATTTTTTTTTGAAAATTTTTTTCTAATTATTTTCGAAAATTTTTTTTCAAAATTTCTTTCGAAATTTTTTTTCGAAAAAATTTTTCTAATTTTTTTTCGAAAATGTTTTCGAAATTGTTTTTCAAAATTTTTTTCGTTAATTTGCGGGTTATTCAGTTTCAACTTCGTTTTTTACTTATTTTATGTAGCGTTGTTTATTCACTTTCCTATCTTACGTATTCATTTCATTAATTTGAAGCTAATTTGCTTTTATCTTCGTTTTTTACTTATTTTGTGTAGCGCTGTTAATTAACTTTCATATCCTGCGTTTTTTCAAAATTTTTTTCGAAATTTATTTCGTAAATTTTTTCAAAATTTTTTCAAATTTTTTTTCGAAATTTTTTTTCAAATTTTTTTTCGAAATTTTTTTCGAAAATTTTTTTTCGATATTTATTTCGAAAATTTTTTTCAAAATTTTTTTCCGAAATTTTTTTTCAAAATTTTTTTCGAAATTTTTTTTAAAAATTTTTTTTCAAAATTTTTTTTCAAAATTTTTTTTCAAATTTTTTTTTCAAAATTTTTTTCGACATTTTTTTTGAAAATTCTTTTTGAAAATTTTTTTTCGAAAATTTTTTTCAAAATGTTTTTTGAAAATTTTTTTTCAAAATTTTTTTTAAAAATTTTTTTTCGAAAATTTTTTTGATAATTTTTTTTCAAATTTTTTTTCGAAAATTTTTTTTCGAAATTTTTTTTGGAATTTTTTTTGAAAATTTTTTTCGAAAAATCTTTTTCCAAAATTTTTTCGAAAATTTTTTTGTTTTTTTCGAAATTTTTTTTCAAAATTTTTTTCGAAATTTTTTTTCAAAATTTTTTTTCAAAATTTTTTTTCAAAATTTTTTTTCAAAATTTTTTTTCAAATTTTTTTTTTGAAATTTTTTTCGACATTTTTTTTGAAAATTATGAAAATTTTTTTTCGAAAATTTTTTTCAAAATGTTTTTTGAAAATTTTTTTTCAAAATTTTTTTTGAAAATTTTTTTTCGAAAATTTTTTTGATAATTTTTTTTCAAATTTTTTTTCGAAAATTTTTTTTCGAAATTTTTTTTGGAATTTTTTTTGAAAATGTTTTTCGAAAAATCTTTTTCCAAAATTTTTTCGAAAATTTTTTTGTTTTTTTCGAAATTTTTTTTCAAAATTTTTTTCGGAAATTTTTTTTCGAAATTTTTTTCGAAAATTTTTTAAAAATTTTTTTCGAAATTTATTTTCAAAATTTTTTTTAAATATTTTTTTTGGAATTTTTTTTCAGTTTTTTTGAAAATTTTTTTCGAAGTTTTTTTTCAAAATTTTTTTCGAAAATTTTTTTTCGAAATTTTTTCGAAAATTTTTCGAAAATTTTTTTTCGAAATTTTTTTCGAAAATTTTTTTCGAAATTTTTTCTCAAAATTTTTTTCGAAATTTTTTTTCAAATTTTTTTTTTGAAATTTTTTTTCAAAATTTTTTTCGAAAATTTTTTTTTGAAAATTTTTTTCTAATTATTTTCGAAAATTTTTTTTCAAAATTTCTTTCGAAATTTTTTTTCGAAAAAATTTTTCTAATTTTTTTTCGAAAATGTTTTCGAAATTGTTTTTCAAAATTTTTTTCGTTAATTTGCGGGTTATTCAGTTTCAACTTCGTTTTTTACTTATTTTATGTAGCGTTGTTTATTCACTTTCCTATCTTACGTATTCATTTCATTAATTTGAAGCTAATTTGCTTTTATCTTCGTTTTTTACTTATTTTGTGTAGCGCTGTTAATTAACTTTCATATCCTGCGTTTTTTCAAAATTTTTTTCGAAATTTATTTCGTAAATTTTTTCAAAATTTTTTCAAATTTTTTTTCGAAATTTTTTTTCAAATTTTTTTTCGAAATTTTTTTCGAAAATTTTTTTTCGATATTTATTTCGAAAATTTTTTTCAAAATTTTTTTCCGAAATTTTTTTTCAAAATTTTTTTCGAAATTTTTTTTAAAAATTTTTTTTCAAAATTTTTTTTCAAAATTTTTTTTCAAATTTTTTTTTCAAAATTTTTTTCGACATTTTTTTTGAAAATTCTTTTTGAAAATTTTTTTTCGAAAATTTTTTTCAAAATATTTTTTGAAAATTTTTTTTCAAAATTTTTTTTAAAAATTTTTTTTCGAAAATTTTTTTGATAATTTTTTTTCAAATTTTTTTTCGAAAATTTTTTTTCGAAATTTTTTTTGGAATTTTTTTTGAAAATTTTTTTCGAAAAATCTTTTTCCAAAATTTTTTCGAAAATTTTTTTGTTTTTTTCGAAATTTTTTTTCAAAATTTTTTTCGAAATTTTTTTTCAAAATTTTTTTTCAAAATTTTTTTTCAAAATTTTTTTTCAAAATTTTTTTTCAAATTTTTTTTTCGAAATTTTTTTCGACATTTTTTTTGAAAATTATGAAAATTTTTTTTCGAAAATTTTTTTCAAAATGTTTTTTGAAAATTTTTTTTCAAAATTTTTTTTGAAAATTTTTTTTCGAAAATTTTTTTGATAATTTTTTTTCAAATTTTTTTTCGAAAATTTTTTTTCGAAATTTTTTTTGGAATTTTTTTTGAAAATGTTTTTCGAAAAATCTTTTTCCAAAATTTTTTCGAAAATTTTTTTGTTTTTTTCGAAATTTTTTTTCAAAATTTTTTTCGGAAATTTTTTTTCGAAATTTTTTTCGAAAATTTTTTAAAAATTTTTTTCGAAATTTATTTTCAAAATTTTTTTTAAATATTTTTTTTGGAATTTTTTTTCAGTTTTTTTGAAAATTTTTTTCGAAGTTTTTTTTCAAAATTTTTTTCGAAAATTTTTTTTCGAAATTTTTTCGAAAATTTTTCGAAAATTTTTTTTCGAAATTTTTTTCGAAAATTTTTTTCGAAATTTTTTCTCAAAATTTTTTTCGAAATTTTTTTTCAAATTTTTTTTTTGAAATTTTTTTTCAAAATTTTTTTCGAAAATTTTTTTTTGAAAATTTTTTTCTAATTATTTTCGAAAATTTTTTTTCAAAATTTCTTTCGAAATTTTTTTTCGAAAAAATTTTTCTAATTTTTTTTCGAAAATGTTTTCGAAATTGTTTTTCAAAATTTTTTTCGTTAATTTGCGGGTTATTCAGTTTCAACTTCGTTTTTTACTTATTTTATGTAGCGTTGTTTATTCACTTTCCTATCTTACGTATTCATTTCATTAATTTGAAGCTAATTTGCTTTTATCTTCGTTTTTTACTTATTTTGTGTAGCGCTGTTAATTAACTTTCATATCCTGCGTTTTTTCAAAATTTTTTTCGAAATTTATTTCGTAAATTTTTTCAAAATTTTTTCAAATTTTTTTTCGAAATTTTTTTTCAAATTTTTTTTCGAAATTTTTTTCGAAAATTTTTTTTCGATATTTATTTCGAAAATTTTTTTCAAAATTTTTTTCCGAAATTTTTTTTCAAAATTTTTTTCGAAATTTTTTTTAAAAATTTTTTTTCAAAATTTTTTTTCAAAATTTTTTTTCAAATTTTTTTTTCAAAATTTTTTTCGACATTTTTTTTGAAAATTCTTTTTGAAAATTTTTTTTCGAAAATTTTTTTCAAAATGTTTTTTGAAAATTTTTTTTCAAAATTTTTTTTAAAAATTTTTTTTCGAAAATTTTTTTGATAATTTTTTTTCAAATTTTTTTTCGAAAATTTTTTTTCGAAATTTTTTTTGGAATTTTTTTTGAAAATTTTTTTCGAAAAATCTTTTTCCAAAATTTTTTCGAAAATTTTTTTGTTTTTTTCGAAATTTTTTTTCAAAATTTTTTTCGGAAATTTTTTTTCGAAATTTTTTTCGAAAATTTTTTAAAAATTTTTTTCGAAATATATTTTCAAAATTTTTTTTAAATATTTTTTTTGGATTTTTTTTTCAGTTTTTTTGAAAATTTTTTTCGAAGTTTTTTTTCAAAATTTTTTTCGAAAATTTTTTTTCGAAATTTTTTCGAAAATTTTTTTGAAAATTTTTTTCGAAATTTTTTTTCAAAATTTTTTTCGAAAATTTTTTTTCAAAATTTTTGAAAATTTTTTTTCGAAAAATCTTTTCGAAATTTTTTTCGAAAATTTTCTTCAAAATTTTTTTTGAAATTTTTTTTCAAAATTTTTTTCGTTAATTTGCGGGTTACTCAGTTTCGACTTCGTTTTTTACTTATTTTATGTAGCGTTGTTTATTCACTCTCCTATCTTACGTATTCATTTCATTAATTTGAGGCTAATTTGCTTTCATCTTCGTTTTTTACTTATTTTATGTAGCGCTGTTAATTAACTTTCATATCCTGCGTTTTTTCAAAATTTTTTTCAAATTTTTTTTCGAAATTTTTTTTCAAATTTTTTTTCGAAATGTTTTTCGAAAATTTTTTTTCGAAATTTTTTTCGAAAATTTTTTTCGAAATTTTTTCTCAAAATTTTTTTCGAAATTTTTTTTCAAATTTTTTTTTCAAAATTTTTTTTTCAAAATTTTTTTCGAAAATTTTTTTTTGAAAATTTTTTTTCTAATTATTTTCGAAAATTTTTTTTCAAAATTTCTTTCGAAATTTTTTTTCGAAAAAAGTTTTCTAATTTTTTTTCGAAAATTTTTTCGAAATTTTTTTTCAAAATTTTTTTCGTTAATTTGCGGGTTATTCAGTTTCAACTTCGTTTTTTACTTATTTTATGTAGCGTTGTTTATTCACTTTCCTATCTTACGTATTCATTTCATTAATTTGAAGCTAATTTGCTTTTATCTTCGCTTTTTACTTATTTTGTGTAGCGCTGTTAATTAACTTTCATATCCTGCGTTTTTTCAAAATTTTTTTCGAAATTTATTTCGTAAATTTTTTCAAATTTTTTTTCAAAATTTTTTTTCAAAATTTTTTTTCAAAATTTTTTTTCAAAATTTTTTTTCAAAATTTTTTTTTCAAAATTTTTTTTCAAAATTTTTTTCGACATTTTTTTTGAAAATTCTTTTTGAAAATTTTTTTTCGAAAATTTTTTTCAAAATGTTTTTTGAAAATTTTTTTTCAAAATTTTTTTTGAAAATTTTTTTTCGAAAATTTTTTTGATAATTTTTTTTCAAATTTTTTTTCGAAAATTTTTTTTCGAAATTTTTTTTGGAATTTTTTTTGAAAATTTTTTTCGAAAAATCTTTTTCCAAAATTTTTTCGAAAATTTTTTTGTTTTTTTCGAAATTTTTTTTCAAAATTTTTTTCGGAAATTTTTTTTCGAAATTTTTTTCGAAAATTTTTTAAAAATTTTTTTCGAAATTTATTTTCAAAATTTTTTTTAAATATTTTTTTTTGGAATTTTTTTTCAGTTTTTTTGAAAATTTTTTTCGAAGTTTTTTTTCAAAATTTTTTTCGAAAATTTTTTTTCGAAATTTTTTCGAAAATTTTTTTGAAAATTTTTTTCGAAATTTTTTTTCAAATTTTTTTTCGAAAATTTTTTTTCAAAATTTTTGAAAATTTTTTTTCGAAAAATCTTTTCGAAATTTTTTTCGAAAATTTTCTTCAAAATTTTTTTTGAAATTTTTTTTCAAAATTTTTTTCGTTAATTTGCGGGTTACTCAGTTTCGACTTCGTTTTTTACTTATTTTATGTAGCGTTGTTTATTCACTCTCCTATCTTACGTATTCATTTCATTAATTTGAGGCTAATTTGCTTTCATCTTCGTTTTTTACTTATTTTATGTAGCGCTGTTAATTAACTTTCATATCCTGCGTTTTTTCAAAATTTTTTTCAAATTTTTTTTCGAAATTTTTTTTCAAAATTTTTTTCGAAATGTTTTTCGAAAATTTTTTTTCGAAATTTTTTTCGAAAATTTTTTTCGAAATTTTTTCTCGTTGGGTTGGGTTGGGTTGGGTTGGGTTGGGTTGGGTTGGGTTGGGTTGGGTTGGGTTGGGTTGGGTTGGGTTGGGTTGGGTTGGGTTGGGTTGGGTTGGGTTGGGTTGGGTTGGGTTGGGTTGGGTTGGGTTGGGTTGGGTTGGGTTGGGTTGGGTTGGGTTGGGTTGGGTTGGGTTGGGTTGGGTTGGGTTGGGTTGGGTTGGGTTGGGTTGGGTTGGGTTGGGTTGGGTTGGGTTGGGTTGGGTTGGGTTGGGTTGGGTTGGGTTGGGTTGGGTTGGGTTGGGTTGGGTTGGGTTGGGTTGGGTTGGGTTGGGTTGGGTTGGGTTGGGTTGGGTTGGGTTGGGTTGGGTTGGGTTGGGTTGGGTTGGGTTGGGTTGGGTTGGGTTGGGTTGGGTTGGGTTGGGTTGGGTTGGGTTGGGTTGGGTTGGGTTGGGTTGGGTTGGGTTGGGTTGGGTTGGGTTGGGTTGGGTTGGGTTGGGTTGGGTTGGGTTGGGTTGGGTTGGGTTGGGTTGGGTTGGGTTGGGTTGGGTTGGGTTGGGTTGGGTTGGGTTGGGTTGGGTTGGGTTGGGTTGGGTTGGGTTGGGTTGGGTTGGGTTGGGTTGGGTTGGGTTGGGTTGGGTTGGGTTGGGTTGGGTTGGGTTGGGTTGGGTTGGGTTGGGTTGGGTTGGGTTGGGTTGGGTTGGGTTGGGTTGGGTTGGGTTGGGTTGGGTTGGGTTGGGTTGGGTTGGGTTGGGTTGGGTTGGGTTGGGTTGGGTTGGGTTGGGTTGGGTTGGGTTGGGTTGGGTTGGGTTGGGTTGGGTTGGGTTGGGTTGGGTTGGGTTGGGTTGGGTTGGGTTGGGTTGGGTTGGGTTGGGTTGGGTTGGGTTGGGTTGGGTTGGGTTGGGTTGGGTTGGGTTGGGTTGGGTTGGGTTGGGTTGGGTTGGGTTGGGTTGGGTTGGGTTGGGTTGGGTTGGGTTGGGTTGGGTTGGGTTGGGTTGGGTTGGGTTGGGTTGGGTTGGGTTGGGTTGGGTTGGGTTGGGTTGGGTTGGGTTGGGTTGGGTTGGGTTGGGTTGGGTGGGTTGGGTTGGGTTGGGTTGGGTTGGTTGGGTTGGGTTGGGTTGGGTTGGGTTGGGTTGGGTTGGGTTGGGTTGGGTTGGGTTGGGTTGGGTTGGGTTGGGTTGGGTTGGGTTGGGTTGGGTTGGGTTGGGTTGGGTTGGGTTGGGTTGGGTTGGGTTGGGTTGGGTTGGGTTGGGTTGGGTTGGGTTGGGTTGGGTTGGGTTGGGTTGGGTTGGGTTGGGTTGGGTTGGGTTGGGTTGGGTTGGGTTGGGTTGGGTTGGGTTGGGTTGGGTTGGGTTGGGTTGGGTTGGGTTGGGTTGGGTTGGGTTGGGTTGGGTTGGGTTGGGTTGGGTTGGGTTGGGTTGGGTTGGGTTGGGTTGGGTTGGGTTGGGTTGGGTTGGGTTGGGTTGGGTTGGGTTGGGTTGGGTTGGGTTGGGTTGGGTTGGGTTGGGTTGGGTTGGGTTGGGTTGGGTTGGGTTGGGTTGGGTTGGGTTGGGTTGGGTTGGGTTGGGTTGGGTTGGGTTGGGTTGGGTTGGGTTGGGTTGGGTTGGGTTGGGTTGGGTTGGGTTGGGTTGGGTTGGGTTGGGTTGGGTTGGGTTGGGTTGGGTTGGGTTGGGTTGGGTTGGGTTGGGTTGGGTTGGGTTGGGTTGGGTTGGGTTGGGTTGGGTTGGGTTGGGTTGGGTTGGGTTGGGTTGGGTTGGGTTGGGTTGGGTTGGGTTGGGTTGGGTTGGGTTGGGTTGGGTTGGGTTGGGTTGGGTTGGGTTGGGTTGGGTTGGGTTGGGTTGGGTTGGGTTGGGTTGGGTTGGGTTGGGTTGGGTTGGGTTGGGTTGGGTTGGGTTGGGTTGGGTTGGGTTGGGTTGGGTTGGGTTGGGTTGGGTTGGGTTGGGTTGGGTTGGGTTGGGTTGGGTTGGGTTGGGTTGGGTTGGGTTGGGTTGGGTTGGGTTGGGTTGGGTTGGGTTGGGTTGGGTTGGGTTGGGTTGGGTTGGGTTGGGTTGGGTTGGGTTGGGTTGGGTTGGGTTGGGTTGGGTTGGGTTGGGTTGGGTTGGGTTGGGTTGGGTTGGGTTGGGTTGGGTTGGGTTGGGTTGGGTTGGGTTGGGTTGGGTTGGGTTGGGTTGGGTTGGGTTGGGTTGGGTTGGGTTGGGTTGGGTTGGGTTGGGTTGGGTTGGGTTGGGTTGGGTTGGGTTGGGTTGGGTTGGGTTGGGTTGGGTTGGGTTGGGTTGGGTTGGGTTGGGTTGGGTTGGGTTGGGTTGGGTTGGGTTGGGTTGGGTTGGGTTGGGTTGGTTGGGTTGGGTTGGGTTGGGTTGGGTTGGGTTGGGTTGGGTTGGGTTGGGTTGGGTTGGGTTGGGTTGGGTTGGGTTGGGTTGGGTTGGGTTGGGTGGGTTGGGTTGGGTTGGGTTGGGTTGGGTTGGGTTGGGTTGGGTTGGGTTGGGTTGGGTTGGGTTGGGTTGGGTGGTTGGGTTGGGTTGGGTTGGGTTGGGTTGGGTTGGGTTGGGTTGGTTGGGTTGGGTTGGGTTGGGTTGGGTTTGGGTTGGGTTGGGTTGGGTTGGGTTGGGTTGGGTTGGGTTGGGTTGGGTTGGGTTGGGTTGGGTTGGGTTGGGTTGGGTTGGGTTGGGTTGGGTTGGGTTGGGTTGGGTTGGGTTGGGTTGGGTTGGGTTGGGTTGGGTTGGGTTGGGTTGGGTTGGGTTGGGTTGGGTTGGGTTGGGTTGGGTTGGGTTGGGTTGGGTTGGGTTGGGTTGGGTTGGGTTGGGTTGGGTTGGGTTGGGTTGGGTTGGGTTGGGTGGGTTGGGTTGGGTTGGGTTGGGTTGGGTTGGGTTGGGTTGGGTTGGGTTGGGTTGGGTTGGGTTGGGTTGGGTTGGGTTGGGTTGGGTTGGGTTGGGTTGGGTTGGGTTGGGTTGGGTTGGGTTGGGTTGGGTTGGGTTGGGTTGGGTTGGGTTGGGTTGGGTTGGGTTGGGTTGGGTTGGGTTGGGTTGGGTTGGGTTGGGTTGGGTTGGGTTGGGTTGGGTTGGGTTGGGTTGGGTTGGGTTGGGTTGGGTTGGGTTGGGTTGGGTTGGGTTGGGTTGGGTTGGGTTGGGTTGGGTTGGGTTGGGTTGGGTTGGGTTGGGTTGGGTTGGTTGGGTTGGGTTGGGTTGGGTTGGGTTGGGTTGGGTTGGGTTGGGTTGGGTTGGGTTGGGTTGGGTTGGGTTGGGTTGGGTTGGGTTGGGTTGGGTTGGGTTGGGTTGGGTTGGGTTGGGTTGGGTTGGGTTGGGTTGGGTTGGGTTGGGTTGGGTTGGGTTGGGGTTGGGTTGGGTTGGGTTGGGTTGGGTTGGGTTGGGTTGGGTTGGGTTGGGTTGGGTTGGGTTGGGTTGGGTTGGGTTGGGTTGGGTTGGGTTGGGTTGGGTTGGGTTGGGTTGGGTTGGGTTGGGTTGGGTTGGGTTGGGTTGGGTTGGGTTGGGTTGGGTTGGGTTGGGTGGGTTGGGTTGGGTTGGGTTGGGTTGGGTTGGGTTGGGTTGGGTTGGGTTGGGTTGGGTTGGG